>PVJA010011990.1:9075-53240 GCA_004027025.1 Myocastor coypus
AAGAAGAAGAAGAAGAAGAAGAAGAAGAAGAAGAAGAAGAAGAAGAAGAAGAAGAAGAAGAAGAAGAAGAAGAAGAAGAAGAAGAAAGAGAGAGAAGGAGGGAGGGAGGGAGGAAGGAAGGAAGGAAAGAAAGAAAGAAAGAAAGAGAATATAGAAATGTGTGTAGTAGCATCTTTTACCAAGATGGCATTGAAGGTGAAGAAGGAAGCCCCTACCCCTACCAAAGCTGAAGCTAAAGCAAAAGCTTTGAAGGTCACGAAGGCCATGCTGAAAGGCATCCACAGCCACAAAAAGAAGAAGATATGAACGTCACCTACCTTCCTCTATCCCAAGACACTGTGGCTTTGGAGGCAGCCCACATACCTCAGAAGAGCGCACTCAGGAGAAACAAGCGTGACCACTGTGCCATCATCAAATCCCCCTGACCACAGAGGCAGCCATGAGAAAGATCGAGGACAACAACACACACGTATTCATTGTGGATGTCAAAGCCAAATCAAGCCAGCTGTGAAGAAGCCCTGCGACATCAATGTTGCCAAGGTCAACACCCTAATCAGGCCTGATGGAGGGAAGAAGACATATGTTGGACTGGTTCCCGATTATGATGCATTGGATGTTACCAACAAAATTGGGATCATCTAAACTGAGTCCAGCTGGCTAATTCTTTTTTTTTTTTTTTTTTTTTAAGAATTATTTTATTCTTGTTTCAGAACTTTTGTTTGTTTATTTATTTTTATGGCCGGCTCAGCCTGCCCTCAGTGCAGGGCTGGCACAGCATGTGGTGCCGGAGATCAAACCATGGTCCCTGCAGCCACCTAAGCTTTCCCAAGCAGGCGCTTTAGACCACTGAGCCATCCTGCTGGGCCCATGGCTAATTCTAAATATATACTTCTTTCCCAGAAAAAGAAAAACAAAAATATGGGGTAGAAGTCCTCCATCTGTGAAGCCTCTGTAATCAGTTTGTGCACAGCTCCTCACTCAGCTCCCCTGCCCATTATCAAGCTAAGTCCTCACCTGCTGCTAGCCTTGCATGCACACTTAATAACCTAGGTCTGGGGGCCAGGGAGACAGCTCCGTGGCCTAAGAGCCTGCCTGGCAAGTGCCAGGATACTGGTTTGATCCCTGGTACCACATACAGTGCTGGCCCTGGAACCGGGCATGGAGGAGCAGGCCTGTAATTCCAGTGCTGGGGAGGCTGAGATGGGAGGATCACTAGGAGTCCAAGCCATGTAGCAAGACCCTGCACCAAATGAATAAACTTTTTTTTTTAATTAGGTCTGAATTGTTCCACAGGGGAAAACACATCATAATTTCCTAACATACATACATACATACATACATACATACATACATATTTCACCACTTTTTTCTATCAAGATGTTAGTGGGAGAGAGGACCTCTTTTTCAAGTGGACTTACAGTTGGCTGAGAGATGTTAGGGTCTCCTACTTGTGGTTCTGCTGCATAACTTGAGGGAGTTGCTCAGTGCCCATATCAATCAATATTCATCTGAAAAGTGGAGATAATATCCCCTATATTAAAAGATTCTCTGACGATTAAGCCACGGTATAGAGTGATGGTGCCTGGCGCAGGTGGTGCCTGCTGTGAGCTCTTGCTATTTTATCACTCTGTTGTGTTTACTTTACAAGTTAACTCTAAGAGAATCATCTTTTGCTCCATGTTCAGTTTCTTCCTGTGCCTCCCATTAGAAATCCATCTACCAAAGGAGGTTTGTGAGTTATGACTTAGAATCCAAGTCCGTAAGCATTAACTCTAATTGGAGGGCCTAGCAGCAGGTGTACGCGTGATTGCCTGATTATGCTACTAGTATACATGCCTACAAGGGACTCTGGAGAACTGCGCACCACAAATAAAGGAAAAGTCTTCTGTAATATGGCTTGACCAGGCATCAGACATGGTTGTTAAAAGAACAAAAAAGAAGTTGTGGTCGTTGGGGGTTTTCCTGGGGATTCGTGAGATGTTGGATATGGCATTACTGTGGCCTGTGTCTACATCCCCTCCCAAAGCCTCATGCAGTCATGGGAGGGTGCTTTGCAGAGGTGGCTGGAACTAGAGTGCGTGGTGCTGGGACGGAGGATATGTAGTTCCCAAATCAGTCCCCTGATTGGTTTGGCATATCTCTGGCTAAGATTAAGGGTATTAGTGCTACACCTGTTGTAGCCTGCATGAAGTATAAGGAACAGAAAGAGGGCTAATGTGTTTTTCCTGCCGGTTTGCCATGGATTATTTCTGTGCTATGATACTTCTCTGCCTTATCACACTTCCTTAGAGTCAGCTGCTTATGGCCTGAAACCTCCACAAACTGTGACCCAAAATAAGCCTTTTTTCCTTTAACTTTTGGTGTTGGGTATTCCTAGCAACAAGAAGATAGTGAAGGCAGATGTCACAGACATACTGTACAAGCACTCACTGATGTGATGCCCATATGAGATACGCAGTATCACTGGATGGGATAAATGCTACTGAAAGCCAATGTACAGATATGGAAAGTGAAACTCATAGATATTAATCCATCCTAAATCAAGCAGCTCTAAAGAGACTATGTGCAATCTGGGCTCCAAAGCCTGTGCTGTGAAACATTACACCACGTTGAATCTCTTCTTTGAAAGGTAAGGCTTGAGGTCTGCTCAGAAGAAGCAGCTTGGTGTCATCCACTCAGATCTAAACAGGTTTCATGCTTCACTTACGAAGGCAGCACCATACCAAACCCTATAAATGAATCAGACCCAGGCCCTGTGCTCAGAGGCTCACAGCCTAGAGAGAGAAGGGTGGAGGGAAGGCACGCTTCATTAAATGCTCTCCGGGAAAAGGAAAGCTGGCTGGGGAGATAGCTCAGCAGGCTGAGTGACTTCCCAATACTGCGTGCCATACCAGCCACTGAAACCAGGTGTGGTGACGCACACCTGTAATCCCAGCACAGGGGAGGCTGAGACAGGAGGATCACTATGCATCTAGACTACATACCGACACCCTATATCTAATAAATAAATAAACAAACAAACAAATAAATATTTTTATTATTTTTAATGAGAGATAAAAATGTATAACAATGTGACAGTTTCAAAACACCTTAGTAGTACAGTTCAATATTTGGTACAGTGCATAATGTTGTCCTTCTATTAGAAATACAGAACACAGGGTGTAGATGTTATAATTTTTGAAATCATATTGGTACAACCAAATTTCTTCTCATTGAATTAAGAGAAAGTAGTTGTATACATAATCCAATGTTCGATAATTGCAGTGGGTTATTGCAACGTTGGAAGCTGTTGATTTAAGCCTTTTAAAACTCAACATTCTAATCTAGCTTTCCATTTTATGCCTTGAGGTTAAACTTTTCTGCTAGGTGGTTGAGGGCAAGTTTAAGCAAGACCTGTATAGCAAAACATGTAACTTTTGTATCTTTCAATGTCAGTCAAATCCCCTAAGGATTTACTTTGGAACCATGTACAGTGCTTTGTAGAATTTTTGTCAGTGTCAGCCATCTGGATGAGTTACAGCCATTGCTTGACCAATTTGCTCTCTGTGAAAGCCTGAGAGAATGTTTTCTCTTTAAGTGATTCTCCTTTGGCACACTATGTATCTTCAGTCCCTTTCCTCTGTAGCCGCATAATCTCCTTGAAGAGAAAATTTGAGAAACTCCTGAGTTATAGGATATTATAGTACAGGTTATCTTATGTCCTGAGTCCTCACTGACCTTGAAGGGCTAGGGCCAAAATGTTTGATGTCCTTGCAGGCCTTCTTTTTCTCTAATTTTTGGTCTGTAAACTTATATTCTTAACCCACCACAAGAAAAGCTTAGTGATACTATTGCTCTATAACATAGGTACTTGAGCGTGACATCACTGTCTTTCTGAGTATCAAGCATCTTAGACTTAACTTGGAATTGGTATTTTTTTAATCAATCATTGATATTCTAATAAATCTCTATACAATGTGATAAAAGCAGTTACACATTTTTGCACATTTAGAAATCTACATATATACAAAATTGTAGACAGTCGATACTATGGCATTTTCCTAGTTTCTTACTCTCATTTAGTACCCTTTTTTGTTTTCTTGTAAACCAGCCATTTACTTGACAGAGAGTGTAGCAGTAACTGAAATTACATTAGAAGCAGCACACATCTAAAAGACCAGAGTGACAGGCATTCCAAGCATATTTTTACTGTTCCACATTGCTATCCTCAGTACCAAAAACACTTTGGGGGTTCCTAGGACTATTATCTAACCCATCCTGTGTATATAAGCTCATGGCTTTGCCCCTGCCATGCTTCCTATCTTTTTTGCTTACAGTCACTTCATTGTTTAACCCTTAAGTCCTTGATTTCCATTCAGTTATGTTTTGCCTGTCCAGTTTTATTTCTTCTTTTGAGATCTTACACTAGGGAGACTATATGACATTTGCACATGTAGGTCTGGTTTATTTCACTTATGAGTATGCGTTCGAGATACATCTACTTATATATGAAGTCTTCTAGTTTATCATTCTTTACAGCTGAGTAATATTCCACTATATAAAAGTATCACATCTTTTCCAACCATTCTTCAGATGATGGGCATTTTGGTTGTTTCCAAGATTTGGCTATCACAAATTGTGTTGCTATGAACACAGGTGTGCAGATGTCACTATGATATGATGTTTTAAGTTCTTTTGGGAAAATTCCCAGTAGGGGGATAGCTGGATTGAATGGGATTTCAAGTTCTAGTTTTTGAAGGAGCCTCCACACTGCTCTTCATAATGGTTGCACCAGTGGGCATTCCCACCAGCAGTGGAGAAGTGTTCTGTTTTCCCCACAGTCTCTCAAATATTTGTTGCTGGTTGATTTGTTTAGGATAGCCATTCTTGCTGGCGTGAGATGGTATCTAAGTGGTGTTTTAATTTGCATTTCATGAATGGCTAGCGACGTGGAGCATTTCTTCATGTATTTGTAGGCTTCTTGAATTTCTTTCTCTGAGAAGTGTGTGTTCATCTCAGCTGCCCATTTCTGGACTGGGTCTTTGAATTTTGGGACTTAATAATTTTTAGTTCTTTATAGATTTTGAAGACCTTTGTCTGAATACTTATTAGTTAAAATCTTTTTGAAATTTGTGGGTTGTCTTTTTACTCTGTTGGTAATTTCTTTTGAGATGAAAAAACTTCTTAGCCACAGGAGGTCCCAGTTGATGATTCCTTCAACTGTTAAATGTGCAATTTGATTTTTGTCCATTAATTTTTTGCCTACCCAGGTGTCTTCAAGATTTTCTCCCACTTTTTCTACAAGGAGACAATGTTTCTCTTCTAATATTTAGATTTTTAATCCATTTTGACTTTGGTTTAGTACATGATGATAGACCTGGGTCAAGTTTTAGTTTTTGGCATGTAGAGAGCCAATTTTTCCAGCGCCGTTTGTTAAAGAGACTATCTTTTTTCCAGTAAACATGTCTGGCCCCTTTGTCAAAAATAAGGTGGCTGAGTGTGTTTGTATTTGCTTCTGCATCTTCTAATTTATTCCATTGATCCTCAAGTCTACTTTCTTCTGTCAATACCATGCTGATTTTATCATGGTAGCTTTGTAGTATAACTTTAGGTCAGGAATTGTAATGCCTCCTGTCTTGTCTTTGTTGCCCAGGATTGTGTTTGCAATCCTCAGTGTTTTCTGACTCCAGATAAATTTCACGAATGATTTCTCCAGATGTGTGAGATATGTTGGTGGTATTTTGATAGATATTGCATTAAATCTGTATAACAATTTAGGAAGTATGGCCATCTTTACAATGTTGGTTCTCCCTATATTGCTCATTCAGGGAATCCATCATTTTTCTATTCTCCTCTAATTTTTTTTATCAGTGTCTTCTTTAGTAGCATTTAAGTTTTTCATTATAGTTATCCTTTCTTTCTCTACTTTAGGGATTATTTCTGCTCTGCTCTCCTCTCTACCTTTCTGTAGTTGTTCCCCTACTTTAGATGTTATTAATTTAGAGATGTCTTTTTTTTTTTTCTTTTACTCAGAGGTTATTTCTGGTCTGACTTCCTCTATATGTTTCTGCAGTTGTTTTTCCACTTCAGATTCTATTAATTTATGCATTTCCTTTTTTACTTCAGATGTTGTCTTTAATCTGAGTTTCTCTATACATTTCTGCACTTGTCTGTCTCCCTCAGATGCTACCAATTCAGAGATTTCAGGTGACTGACTCCAGTTTTCTACAATGGTATTGTCTCCTATATTTGTTCTGGGTGGACTCAGGACCTGAGATTGCATCTTGCTCCTTCTATTTGTCATTTTGTATGAACTCTGCACTTTGGTGAAGTTATGCTATTAGCGCCTATCGAATTTGGGTCTGGATCCACCAGTCTTCATCCCTTCCAGGTGTGCCTGGCTGGGTCTGGCTGCTGTGTTCATCTTCCTGCTATAACTGAGCACAGGTAGGGATGGTGTCTTAGTTACTTTTTACTCATTACTGGGACAAATACCTGACATTCAAAATGAAAGAAGGAAAGGTTTATTTAGCTCACAGTTTGTGGAGGTTTCAGTCCATATTCGGCTGGCCCAAGGCTGAGTGGAACAGAGCAGAGAGCATCCAGTTCATGACGGCGGAACAGCAACAAAATGGTGGCAGAGGAAGACAACCAAACAAGGCAGCAGAGAGCAACAGCTACAGCTCTAGTCTGTCTCTCTTTATATTCCTATCAGGCTCTCCGCCTTAGGATATCCGACCTAGACCACACCCATAGTCTCAGCCTTACTCAGACCGATAATCCCATCAGTACTAAAGCCCATAATCCCAGGGATCGTGGATCAAGTCTCAAACTCTAGAAGTCCCCACCCAATGACTACATGAGGCTTTGGGGGGACAACTAGATATAAACCATAACAGATGGTCAGCATGGGTGGGCAGGGTGAGAGTTCCAGTGGCTGGCATCGCTGGAGCATGTGCCAGTGTGTAGTTCCTGGCTGGGCACATAATTTTTTTTTAAAAAAGGAGAAGGAAAGCTAGAGGCAGTAATGTATTGCTGTAACCCTAGGTAGTAATGCATGATTAATGAAGGCTGAGAAAGGGGTGCAAGTTTGAACCCAGCCCAGGTAACTTAGTGAGAACCTGTCTCAAAATTTTTACTAAAATGGGGTTCTGGGGTCTAGTTCAGCCCAAAGCCTTTGGATTCAATTCTTAATACACCCACAAATGCTTCCAGGTGGTCCTTCTTACAGTTGTTGTTATGTTTTAAGTTTAAATGCTCTCAGGGAAAGTATTTGTCCTCTGAAGGACCTAGTAAAGTGATCACACCACAAGGACTTTGTCATTTCATCACAGGATTAATCTATTGATATACTTGTAATTTGCTGACACTATTGGGCAGTAAGAGAAATTTAGGAGCTGGAGCTTATTTAATGGGATTTTTCCTTGGGGGATGACCTTGTGGACTATGTCTTGTGCTGACCACATTCCTCCCTAAACCTTTCTCTCTGAATCTGTTTCCTGGATGCTGAGGTGAGCCTCTTTTCTCCACTAGGCCCTTATGCTGTGAAGTTCTACAAAGAACCAGAGGGCCAGAAACAAGGGAGCCCAGCAATCACAAACTAAAGCTTCTGAAACCACAGACAAAATAAGCCTTTCCTTCCACATGCTGTTATTCTTAGGTATCTTATCACAGTGAGGAAAAGGTTAGTGATCCTGACGAGTGTATGAAACACCCCTGGAGAATTACTTAGGGACCAGGGGTATCACACAAAAGTCGTGTTTGGGATGAGCGTAGAGAGATGGTTTCTAACTTAGCAGATGAAAAGGCTGTGGTACTGTAGGCACGGGACCTGTGAAATCAAAGGTACACAGGTGACAGATGAGAATCTATAGCCTGTGGCTCGGGCTAGGGTTAGAGACCTCGCAGTAAAGGAGGCTGAGAGGTGAGGCAAAGCAAGGCAGGGCTCTATTCTTCCTCAGCTCAACTCTAACCCAGGGTCACCTCCCACTTCCTGAGGCGCCCCCCCCCAAAAAAAAAAGGCAGCAGTCAGGTCTGCCTTTAGGGAATGCCCGTAGGTTTATCAGAAGGAACACACTCAGGGACAGTCTTCGTTATTTTCTTGTTCCTGGGACAGAATACTCAACATCTAGACTTAAAGGAGGAAATGTTTATAGATTCACAGTTTGTAGCTAGTTAAGTCGGGCTCCCAGGCAGGATGGTATAACAGACAGACTGGAGAAACAAATCAACCGTGGACCAAGGTAGCAAAGCAACACAATAGTAGAGAAACCAGCTCTGGGTATTTTAGCTGCTCCCTTCTGCCCCTCTGATATTCTACCTGGGCAACCAGGCTTAGAACAGGGGTCAAACCCACCAGCAGACTGATTTCATAACCACACACCCTTAATCCCAATATCGTACACTCTAGATCCAACCCCCTCTAAAATGGGGCTGAGACCCTGGAATTTTTATTCTTCACAAGTGTTGTGTGTCCCCCGCAAAAGCCTCATTCAGTCATGGGGCAGCTTCTGGAGTTTGTGATTGACTAATGTGAATGTGGATTCTGAGCCTGCTCTGGGGCAGGTAATTTGCATTACAATGTGAGGAGGGGAGAGGGCTACCTAGTCACCTGAGCTGCTGGCCGCTCCCTTTGCTCTCTGCTTTTTGCTGCCACCATGAAAGGTTACTCTTTGCTATGCACTGCTTTGTCTTGGAACCAGCTGAGTACAGACTGAAACCTCCAGTAACTATGAGCTAAATAAACATTTCCATTCTCCATTTTGGGTGTCCCATATTTGTCCCAGCATCTAGAGAAGAATAACGGAGTCAGCAAGACCAGGGGGTGAGTCTCGTGTGTACGGAGCACTTAGTGTTGGCTCTCCCCTGGCTCAAGGAGTCTGTAACAGGCCCAGGCACTGCAGGAAACACAGGGGTAGCTGACCCTGGCAATACATCTGGCCAAAGCCCCATGCCTTGATGCTAAAACAGCTGCCTGCTTGGCTGGAAAGACTCGTGTGACCAAAGCAAATAATGAAACCACCAAGAACTACTGTGCTTCAGCAAGAGTGAACAACCAGCTTAGTCCTTCCAGTTAAGGCTTTTACTTTTGGCCTGGTCAGCAGAAGCTTAGCTGCCCTGTAGATATCCTGGAAAATTTCAGTTTTCACAGTTTATATTTGAGTTATAAATGTATTAATTCACTATTCCTCAGAGTGTGTTAAATTCTTCTCAACCTTTGTTCTACTTATAAAATCCCCAATGAAAAGGTATAGTGACATGTGCTTAAAAGATCTTTAATAAATACTTGTCAAGGGCAAGGTCGGTGGTTTAATCCCCTATAATCATTCATCAGATCCCCCTCCCAGCAGTTCTAAATTATAGTGCAATGTAAGAAAAACTCAGTATGTTTTCTACTGAAATGCAATTTCTCAACAAAACCTTTAGCCCACATCCTGCTATCACTAATTGTCCCCTAATTCTTTTTCTACAGACACTCAACCACTGCCTAGGCTTCTATTAAAATACCTGAACACAGAGGGCCAACCAGCAGCTGTTACGGGGTCCTGGGGGGGGCGCAGCTGAGAGTGACGTCTGTCTGCCCCCGTCTGCCTGACTTAGACTTGCCTTAGTTTCTCGCATCATACATTTGGCATCGAGAATGAGCCCCACGGACCTCACGGACCAAAGCTCCAGGGTGTCTTGTTGCCTGCTTCTCCAGCTCTCGTTTGTGTGTGACACAAGCCTGAGTTTACAAGTGACACTGAATAACTTCTCCTTGATTGACCGATCAGTTGATTCTGTTGCTATAGAAACCACCAGATTCTAGTGTAACTGGCGCTGCTTCCTGACTTTATGTGTGACACGGTGCTGACTCCCTGGGCTTGCTTCATCTGGATCAGGAGGAACAACTGATTGCAGAGATTTAAGAGAAGGGTGAGATGGTGGCAGAGGGTGGTGAAGAAAAGCAGTGAGGGAGACTGAGTAGCTGTGAAGCGTGGAAAATTCCATGAGAAGTGGCCTCTACAGTGATTATGACTGTTGGGGTTTTAGGTTCAAGTTCAACCTGTGTTCAAACTCTGAGCTCCCCTACTTATTAGGAAGGTTCCCCAGTTGTGGAACTGGGTGACACTTGTGCCTTCAGGTTGCCTTGACAAATAGATGAAGGATGCAAACAAGGGAAATCAGAGAGCCTAAGACCTCTGGCAGCCCATTCTTTATGGCTCTTGAGTAGAAAATGAGCAACAATATTATATAATTTGAGGAAGAGCTGAATTTGCACATTCGATGTATATCATTTTTACTCCAAAAATCCAGTGTAAGAAAATTATCAGAATTCTAAAAAAATATTAATTCAAGGGCTTTTGTGGACTCTGTGTCCAGAAATTAGATACCAGTGTTCATGATGAATACCTTCTTCTCAGAGACTGTCTGGGATTTTATTTATTTATTTTCTCATGTATTTGGTACAGGGCTCACTGTGCAGCTCAAATTCCTAATGATCCTCCTGTTTTCAGCCTCCCTAGTGCTCAGATTACAGGCATACACCACTAGGCCTGGTCTCCGTGCTCTGTAAGCCACACCTGGGGGTGGTGCCAGCCAGGATGTGGCGTCAGGATTGAATCCCAGTCTCTGCACTTTCCTAAGCAGGCGTGTAGTCCACTGAGCTATCTCACTGGCCCTTGTCTGGGGCTTTATTTAAAATCTTTTTTTAAAACATGATGTTGTTGAAAATTACACTTGTGGTCCTTTCTGAAGGAACTACGAAGGTGACACTTCTGCCCCCAGTAAACTTTCTTGGGTATAAAATAAGTATTCAATTTTTTTACATGAGCAAATTTTTTTTTTTTTTGTGGGATCGGGGTTCAAACTCACGACCTTGCACTTGCCCAGCAGGCACTTGTGTCTCGGAGCCATCTCCCCAGCTCCCTACATGTGCAAATTTGATTTATTTCATTTGTGAATGTGATCTTTAGTTGTATCCATTAACCTAATAAAATATCAAGTTTATTCTTTATAGCTAAATTGCACTCCATTGTATAAAAATACATCCTATTCCCTCATTCTGTAGTTGATGGGCATCTGGGTTGTTTTATTTTATTTTATTTTATTTAAAGTTCTTTTTTTAAAAAGAATTTTTTTATTTTTATTTTTATTTTTATTTTTATTTTTCTTGTTTCAGAACCTTTGTTTGTTTATTCACTCATTTTTATGGCCGGCTCATCCTGTCCCAAGGGCAGGGCTGGCGCATCATGTGGTGCCGGGGATCAAATCGTGGTCCCTACAGCCGCCCAAGCTTTCCCAAGCAGGTGCTTGAGACCACTGAGCCATCCCGCCGGGCCTCATCTGGGTTCTTTTAAAGAGTTAGCTAGGACAAATTGTGAGTTATATACAGATATGAGTACACATATATCCCTGTGGTATGATGCTTGCCATTATTCTGGAAAAACATCTAGAAAGGGAATAGCTGGATGGAATGGGACATCTAATCCTTGAGTTCTGAGGAGTCTTCGCATTGATGTCCACAGTGGTTATACCGGTATACATGCTCACTAACGTTGGGAAAGGATTGTTTTTCCCCCACAGCCCCATCTGTATTAGTTAGTGGTTGATTTCTTTTTTCTTTCTTTAAATTCATTTTAATGAGAAAAAAAGATAAAATAGCAATGAAACAGTTTGAAACAAGTTAGTAGGATGGATACAATATAAAGACAACACGCATATTGCTGTCTTTGTAGTAGTTTTTCACAGGGAAAGGTATAGACCTGGTATCTTGTCTAAACAATATTACTACAAACTTTTATTCTGAATGAACTAAGACAAAGTAGCTATATATCTATCATCTCTCTATCTCTCTACCTATCTATCATATATATATATGTATATATATATATATATTTATATACATACATATATATATGTATATATATATATCTCCTTGTGTGCACATATATTTTTTTCTTTTTAAAGTTTCTAATAGTAAGAGAAAATATCATACCATGTCTTACAAGTAGATTGTAAGTCAGCGATACAGTATGAATAATAAAACAAAAGGTATAAATAATATTCAGAAAATTAATTACATATTAATTAATTTAAATTAAATATTTCAAAACATTATTCCAAAATTCAGATCAAATAGTGATTCCAACTTAGAGGCCAGAATGTCATGTATTATATGTATGAATCTGTAATCAGTTCAGAGTACTTGCATAGTATTTGAATAGGTGAATATATTCAAAGATATCAACTAAGAAAAAGCTACCATACTAGTAAAGCATTACCAAGAATAAAACATAACATAAATACTGGAATGGCAAATATATGACCAGAACTCCTAATGTCTCGAGGATATCACACAAAGTTCTAGTATGTTGTGTACATAGATAGGGTCCACGATGCTTACTGGTGGCCAAGTGTCACTTGTAGGACTGAGCTACTACTATTTCCTTGATATCCACTCTATAGACCCAGACAGCATCATGACCCAGAGGGTGCAGGACAAGTCCGTTTGTAGAATGTGTAGATGTACATATTCTGCCACTGTATATAAAAAGAATAGTTGAAAGACTGCTTTTTTTTTTTTTTTTTTTTTTTTTTGTCTTTTTTGAGACAGGGTCTGGCTATGCAGTTGAGGCTGGTCCTGAGCTCACTTTTTTAGCCCAGGCTGGTCTCGAACTCGCAGCGATCCTCCTGCCTCAGCTTCCCAAGTTCTGGGATTACAGGCGTGCACCACCACGCCCGGCTGAAAGACTGCTTTTTTATACCCCTTTTTCTCCGTGTTTAATTATTTGTCCTATTTTTGTGGGTTCTTTCCATTCTCCTTCATGGAGTTGTGGTCATTTTGATCCCTCTCTAGAGTATCTTTTAGTAAACTATGCAGGGTTGACTTTGTCATCATGAAATTCTTTAATTGTTCTTTGTCCTGGAAGTATTTCACTTCTCCATTGAACTTGAAAGAGAGTTTTGCAGGGTATAGCAGTCTGGGCTGGAATTTGTTTTCTTGCAAGACTTGAAGTACCTTGCTTCATGCTCTTCTTGACTTGATGGTTTATAAAGAGAAATCTGCCATTATTCTAATGGGTTTTCCCTTAAATGTGATCTGTTTCTTTTAGTATACTGTTCCTGTGTTGAATTTCTGGGATCTTGATTATTATATGTCTAAGTGTGGTTTTAATTGGGTTGATGTCATTTGGAGTTCTACATTCTTCAGTTACTGAAGATCAAATTGTTTCCCCATATTTGGAAGTATTCTGCTATTACTTCTTCCCACATTCTTTTTATATCATTTCTGTTGCCTCCTTCTTTCTCATTGATGCCTGTTAGTCTTATGTTGTTCATCTTTGCATTATCCCGCAGATGTTGAATTACTTTTCCTTACATCCTAGTTGTTTTTAAGAGATCTTTTCTTACCTCTTCACTAGCTGCAATGCTAACTTTAAGGTCTGAAAGTCTATTTTCACCTTCATTGAGATGGTTTTTCCAGCTTGTAGCTGAGGTTTTCATTTCCTATATAGCACTTTTAATCTGCTTCATACATTCTATTACTTTCCTATATTGCTCATTCAAGGATTCCATCATTTTTTCTATTCTCTATTTTTTTATCATTGTCTTTAGAAGCACTTAATACTTCTTTTATTATAGTATCATTTCTTTTTTTACTCCAGAAATTATTTCTTTTCTTTTTTTTTTAAGAATTTTTTATTTTATTTTATTTTTTTTCTTGCTTCAGAACTTTTGATTCTTTCTTTCTTTATTTTTATGGCCAGCTCAGCCTGCCCTGAGGGCAGGGCTGATGCAGCGTGTGATGCCGGGGATCAAACCGCGGTCCCTGCAGCCGCCTAAGCTTTCCTAAGCAGGCGCTTTAGACCACTGAGCCATCTTTCCAGGCCCCCAGAAATTATTTCTGATCTGATTTGCTCTATGCCTTTCTGCAATTGTTTCTTTACTTCAGATAGTATTATTTCAGAGATTTCAGGTGTGTAATTTCCAATTTCTTCTATGCTATTATCTCTTGTATTTGCTGTGGGTGGGCCTGGTTGCTGGTCAAATGAGTTTCCTGTGGGCCCAGGGAGGTCTCACTCCTAAGTATTCAGTTGTTATGGTTTGTGTCTGGATGTCCCCCAAAGCCTCACGCAGTCATGGGATGGGGACTTCTAGGCTTTGAGATTAACTCATGATCCACTAGATTATGGGTCTTGGTACTGCTGGGCATATGGGTGGAAATACTTCTGCCAGCTTGGGGCAGGTAGCCCGAATGCATCTTGTGGGAGACAGACTTCCTCTCTTGTAGCCACTGTTGTTGCTGCTGTCACTCCCTTTGCTGTCTGCTCTTTGCTGCCACAGTGAAAGGTTGCTCTCTGCCATTTTTCACTCTGCCTTGGATCCACCTGAGTATAGACTGAAACCTCCAGGAACCGTGAGCTAAATAAACCTTTCTTTTCTTCATTTTGGGTGTTAGGTATTTGTCCCAGCAGTGAGAGAAGAGTAACTGAGACAAAAATGGTTTTAAGCATCCATGTAGTGTCCCAGTTGAGGCGGACACCACTCCACACATTACAGATGATGTTATGCCATGGCATGCTGCCCAGTGATGAGGACACTCAGATACCACCGGGCAGCACAAAGATTTCTGGCCCACTTGCCTGTGGCCCACCAGCCCCTGTGTATCAGTGAGACTTGTGCCCGCCCTTCCTAAGTCAATTTGATTGACACCTTCCTCTTAAACAGGACCTCAGCTACCTGCTCAGCATAATGCCCTTGTGAACACTCCTAGCTCAGTTCTTTGTACATCTGTGTAATATGTGATAATCATGCTCACCAGTGCTTCTTCTCTCTGTTCCTTGGAACTAAATTCTTTTTTGTCCCTTTAAAATTAGACCCGGCCATGCGACTTTGATTGATCACATGTGAGCAAAGTGACATTCAGAGTATCCTCCCTCTGCCACAGTGACTAGTGATGCTTATTTAGTGGTGTCACTGTAGGCACTGGGTTTGAGAACGTGAGTGGAAGCCAAGGACATATAGCATATGCTTTGCCAATCAAAGATACTTTAGCATTAATTGGCTTATCCTGCTTGGTACTTTCCAATTTATTTTTATTCATTTATTTATTTATCTATCTATTTATTTTTGCGGGACCGGGGTTCAAACTCATGACCTTGCACTTGCCAGGGAGGTACTTGTGCAATGGAGCTATCTCCCCAGCCCCCTGTACTTTGCATTTTAGACTCATTATATTATAATAACTCTGTTTGTATGTTCGTGAATTTTCTAAGCACAATTGCATTGTTACTTTTTTTTGTTGTTGTCTTTTTGAGACAGGGTCTCGTTATGCAGTTCAGGCTAACCTTGACTCACTTTTGTAGCCCAGGTTGGTCTCAAACTTGCACGGATCCACCTGCCTCAGCCTCCCGAGTGCTGGGATGATAGGCGTGCACCACCAAGCCCAGCTCTCTTATTTCTGATTATAAAGTTGCCAGCAAAGTCCTGGCATGTCACACACAAAGGCACATGTGCACATGTAGTGGATTGTGTGATTGACTGGATGCATAAACCATAAGGGGAGTTTGTGCAAGAATTTGCTACATCTACTGATACCTTCATGACCCTGAGACAACTATGTCTTTATTTGCATAAGATTGTTTTTGTTTTAGACAGGGTTTTGTTATGCAGTACAGGCTGGCCTTAAACTCAAAGTGATCCTCCTGGCTCAGCCTCCCCAGTGTTGGGATTACAGGTTTGCACCACCCTCCAGCTGCAACAGATCTTTATAGTACATTTCTTTGTCTCTACTCACAGTCTTTTCACCCAAGAAGTCATCCATCACCCCACTGCAGATTATTCCTACATCTTCAGCAACTTCCCGGATTATTTCAGGTATCTATTATTCATCCCTTCACTCACATATACATATGTTTATTGATGCATTAAATATTGATGTGCTGTAGATTGGGAATATGCAGATGCACAAATCCTTCCTGCCCTATGACAGTACAGGAGGCAAGCAGCTGTTTATAAGCCTGGGAGTCAGCCCTCAATCAACACTGGACACCTGGTCATCTGGCGTCCTGACTTTGGACTTCAAAAAGATACACAAGAGTGAGAGTAAATGTCATTTAAACCATCCAATCTGTGCTATTTTTGTTGTCACAGCCTGAATTAAGACAAGGGGAAAAAGACAAATAATGTAAAAATATAGTATAGAGCAAACAATATGCCAATATTGGGAACCTGCTTTTTTAATGAAGGAAAACCTTTAGGTTTGAAAAATACCTTTCTAGTCTAACCTTCTAATCCTTTAGGCAAAGAAAACTGAAGACCTGCTGGGTCAGGAAAGCACGCCCTGCACAGTACTCTGCCAATAGCCTGTGTGCTTGAGAAAGATGACATCTGGTCTGACCCAATAAAGCCAACCAGTTGGGTCTGAGCTTGTCAGTCTGGCTCTTCAGACTCCTTTCCCTGACTGAGATAGTGTAGTGTTTCCATGGAAATTAAAATGTAAGGATAAAATTAATAATCAGATAATCTTAAGGTCCCATCTATTAGAAGACTATCGGTGTCTCTAACGACACACTGTCAGGAGTCTAACATTCTCATCACTGTGTGTCAAATAGCTAATAGGACCTCTGGCTGCCTTAGGGACAGAATGCATGTGGCTAAGCCAATGCCACCTAAATGTCGTGAGGCAAGACAATGTGTCAGGGCTTCATTAGGCTGGGCATTCCTTGACCTTGCTCCTCTAAAGAAGACAGAGCTCTCTCATGGACAGAGTTTGGACTTTGTCCAGGATTCAAATTCTGTTTCACCCCCCTAATAAATATATGGCAGTTTTCCCTGTCTGCTAAATGGGGATAGTAACAGAGTTATTGAGACAGTCCATTGACTAAGCAACATAAAATATAGAGTTAATTCGTAAATGTGGCCAATATTATTGTTCCCAGCATCATATAATATATACAAAGACACTGAAGACAAAATTTCCTTTATTATTTTTTTTGTCTTTTTTGAGACAGGGTCTTGTATGAAGTTCAGGCTGGCCTTGAGCTCAATTTTGTAGCCCAGGCTGGTCTCAAACTCGCACCAGTCCTCCTGCCTCAGCCTCCCGAGTGCTGGTCCTTTATTATTTTTTTGTCGATATTATGTTCAGAATGTAACATTCTTAGGAAATGAACTTTGGTATGTCAGTAAAAGGGAGAACAGACTTTTTTAGGCCCATATCCTTCCCAGTATACACATATATACATACATAGAAGCATTCGTTTGTCAACTGCATGCGTTTCAAGATACAGTGAAAAAGGTTCAGCACACCATTGGAACAACAGCAAAAAAAATCCACAAACAGATCCACTGTTTGTGGAAGAAGAACAGTTCCACTTGACCCACCTCACTCCTGGGAGCACAGGAGAGACCCTTTAGTCTACTGTCTCTCCATGGAGGCGGAAGGACGATAGAGCATGAGTGCCCATGTTCTCAGGCTTGCCAGAGGCTCTGCAAGAGGTTCATTTCTGTTTTAACTTTCCTACGTTACTGAAGCGATGAACATAGCTAAGAGGTTGGAAGAGTGTAGATTCAAGAAGGAGAGGCTTCAGATACTCAGTGTCTGCTCCCACATGAGAGGAGATGGGACTGTTGGGGGTCCTGAGGCTCTATTGCATTTGGGAGTGGCCTGCAGGAGCCTCTTGGGACCACAGAGAAAGGCTTCCTTTTAGTCAAAACTTTGGAGGTTACAAGAGAATGGAATGATATGTTTAAGGTTCTGAAAGAATGAAACTGCCAACCAAGCGAGCTTTCCTTCAGAAACCAAAGAAAAATAAAGTTTTCTAGACAAGCAGAAATTAATTGAGCGTATCGTCACTGGGCTTATTTAAAGGAATCATACTGTAAGAGAATACTCAAATAATGTTAATAGTTGTACATAAATCTTAGCACCAGTAAAAAAAGATTATAAAGCAAATTAAAAATAACTATAGCGACAGTCATTTGTATCGGCTGTAGCCAAACAATTCTAAGGCAGAAATCCACAATGGTAAATGCTTACTGAAAGTAAAGAGAAGCCCTCACAGTACTGAACTCTGTGCACAAAGAAACCCAACAAAGAAGAGCAAGCTTTGCTCAATTTAGCATAAACAAGAAGGTAACACCACACAAATAAATGAAAGACTAGAGACACAATAGAAAAAAAATAAGCATTTTTTTTTTGATGAACAAAATATATAAAACTCTAGCTGGACTAACCAAGACCATAATGAGAGGATCCAAATAAAAATCAGAAATAGAGAAGGAATTACAACTGATAACACAGAAATAAAAGTATCGTCAGAGACTACTATAAGCAAATATACACCGACAAGTTAGATGACAAAAAAGAAATGGATAAACCTCTGGAATCCTAAGTTTCCCAAGACTGAATGATAATGAAGGAGACTATCTAAATGACTAATCATGAGTAAGGACAGCGAATCAGCACTAAGAAATGCGTGAACATGATGCCTTCATGCTGAGCTCTGCCACATGTTTGCATCTGAACTAATACCAGTCCACGACAGGCTTTTCCCCACAGAATGCCAAACATTCTGTTCTCACCCTGTTCTCCTCCCCAACACCTTCCTGCTATATCGACCTCAGGTCCCCATACCTTTTGCAAACTCTCTCCCTTTATTCCATTATCTATTTTTTATTTTGCTCTTTATTTATATTTTGGGTTTCTCATGAAAGAAACCGTGTGATCATTAAGCTTGTGTGTCTAATTTATTTCACTGAAGATTATGTCTCATAGGACACTAACTTTCTTACAAATGACTCAAATTTATCCATTTATTAATTATTATTTTAATGTATTTAGTACATGGTCTACAGAGTCTCACAACACAGATCAAACTCATAATGATCCTTTATTTTCAGCTTCCCAATCAAACTTATCCTCTTTTATGACAAGAGGGAGCATTTTAAAACTCATTTTACAGTTGGACACGGTGATGCCTGCAACTTCAATGTGGGAAGTTGAGGCGAAGGGATCACCATGAGTTTGAAGCCAGCCTGAACTACAAAGTGAGACATTGTCTCAAAAATTTTTAAATGTAAAATTAATAATAATAATAATAATAATAATAATAATAATAAGAGACTGGGAACACAGCTCAGTGTGAATGCCAATCTTGAGCAAGAACAAAGCTATACATACCATAGCATATGATCTGTAAGTACACTATAGGGCTACAATAATCAAAACAACATGGCATAGACATAGAAACAAATACATAGACCAATGGAACACAGTAGAGAGTGCATAAATATAGTCATGAATTTATACTCAACTGATTTTTTTTTTTTTTGTCTTTTGAAACAGGGTTTCGTTATGCAGTTCAAGTTGGCTTTGAACTCACCAGGTAGCCCAGATGCACCACAGATTCACCAGTGATCCTCTGACCTCAGCCTCCTGAGTGCTGGGATTACAGGTGTGCACTACCAGAACTGGCCTGAGCTGACTTTTGATAACGGTGCAAGGAACACATGGTAGGAACAGGACAATCCCTTCTGGAAATGGTGCTGGGAAAATAGTATTCCATATGTAGAAGGATGAAATTCAAATTTCTTATCACACAGTGTATAAAAGCAACTCAAAACCTATTAAGAACTTACATGTAGGGTCTAAAACTTAGAACTACAAGGAGAAAACAAAGTGGGAAACACTCCATGTCTTTGGGCTGCAATCTCAAAAGCATGGGAACAAAAGCAAAAAGAGACAAACAGGATTGCATAAAGCTAAGAATTTTCTATGGCAAAGGAAACAACCAAGAAAGTGAAGGTAAAAGGTAGGAAAGGTGAGAAAATGTTCACAAACCATACATCATAGAAAGAAAATAAATAAGCCAATTTAAAAAAACTGGCATAGGTCCCACATCAGATATTTCTTAAAATACAGGACACAGATGAGCAACACATCCATGGAGAAAAGGCCCAGCATCAGTATCAGCAGAGAAAAGCCAACTGAATCCACAATAAGGCGTCGCCTCCATTGTCGGAGGCTGTATCATAAAGACGACAGATAAAGATGAAATTCTTTTTCTTCATTTTAAAAGAGAATACAAACTAGCAAGAAACAAAAATAGAAATGATGCAGAATTTCACTAAACAAAATAATAGGAATTCAATAATAGCTGTTATATTGGATATT
The DNA here is from genome assembly GCA_004027025.1 of Myocastor coypus. Lineage (NCBI taxonomy): Eukaryota > Metazoa > Chordata > Mammalia > Rodentia > Myocastoridae > Myocastor > Myocastor coypus. Next base: position 29,210 of record PVJA010011990.1, read on the forward strand.
GTTGTCTTCAAGCTTAGATTATAAGATATAAACATGTAAAATTGGGGGGAAAAACATAAGAAATGGAAAAGGAGAAGAAAAAAATGGTTAAGTGCTAACTGCTCCTTGCAGTAAAGGGGCAGAAATTATCAATATAATTATCCATATATATAGGTTTTCCACGGCATCATAGCAGAGAAATGGGCAGAAGGAAAAAAGGAAAAGGGGCTTTATTTTCATGGAGGACATGGAGAGAATTCAGGGAAGATAAGGGGGCGGGGCAGAAAATTGCACCCTGGGCTGAGCTGCAGAAGGGGAGGTGGTCTCTGGGAAGATAAGCTGCTGTTTTAAGGGCTTCAGCCATAGTAGATGACCACCATAATGATTCAGCAATTCATACTAGGGCCAGAACCTATCATTACCATCTATTAGTTGTTATATAAGGGACAATGTGCCCCTTAGATGGCTTCCTGCTGAACTGGGGCGTCGTCTTGGGGGTGAGGGGAGTAGACAGTATGACAGTTCATGCCCATGTAGAAGTTAGTGCCAGGTGTCTCAGCTAGGACCAGAAGTTTATCATTAGTGACGGCTTGCATGGGAGACCGAAGAAACCTTGAAAAGTTTTAACACAGCATGTTATGAGTACATGTCATCATGATTAAAGGGCACAGGAAGGGAAGCAAAAGGGGAGGCTATGATCTGACTGTGTCATTTCACCATGACCATGTTGAAGAGGAGGAATACCAATCTTTAATTTTTTGATATCAGTGTGAGGAAAGGAAGTCAGGATCATCTGCAGGACCTTGACACAACTGTATTGAGGGGCTTCATTAGAGGTATAGAAGAAGGTGGTGGGATTGAGAGGGCTACAGGTAGAAATAGCAACAGAAGGATCCACTAGGAACATTAAGTGTATTTGTTATATAGTGTGGCAGCTGCTGTGTGTGAGACATGGAGTCTATCTGCCAACTATGTTGTCTATAGTTGTTTGGAAAGGTAAGCTTCTGCCTGAAAAGATGGTTTCTTTTAGGTTGTAAAAAGCCCACTGTAGTGTGACCATGAAAAGAAGTATATAGGGTAGGTAAAAGGCTGAGTTGAGTTGGGTAAAAAGAGAGCTAGAGTGCTTAGGAGGGCCTGTTGCAGCTTGCGAAAGGAAGAATGTATAGGAGCAGCATGGTCAAGGGGTTCTAACAAAGAACATTTTGATGTTTTATAGAGAAGCTGTGCTAGGGAAGTAATTTGCGAGCCCAGCGGCAGAAGAAAGTAGCCAGACAAGGAATCTGTTATTGTGTGGTGGGCACCTGAAGGTCAGCAATGATTACACAAGTAGTGGGAGTGAGGGTGAGTCTTAGATATTTAAATTTTGATAAAGCCATCTGGGCTTTGGAGGGAGAGACCCTGTAACCTCATCCTGACAGAAAATTGATAACAGGAGCTGTGTGTTTTAGGGCCAGGGCATGAGAGGGGTAGCAAAGGAGGAGGTCATTGATATACTGAAGGAGTGGCTGGGCGAGACCAAGGGTCCCGAGATCAACAGCAAGAGCTTGGCCAAAGAAGTGAGGAATACATCTGAACCCTTGAGGCAGGACTGTCTATATGAGCTATTGCGATTGGAGTGTCTGGATGAGTCCATGAGAAGGCAAAAAGTTTCTGGCAATCTGGGAATTGGGAATCTGAAAGACATCTTAGGTCTAGGACAGTAAAGGGAACAGTGGAAGGAGGGATATGAGAGGGCATAGTATAGGGGTTTGGCATCACGAGGTGAATAGGACTAGCCACATTATTAATAATGCTGGGATCTTGAACTAAATAATAGGAGCTATTGGGTTTGAGTACAGGAAGAATGAGGATATTATACAGTGGGTGGAAAATTTTAAGAAAACTACTGGTAGCCACTATGAAAAATGATATGGAAGGCCCTGTAAAAACTAAAAACATGACTACAATCTGGTCCAATAATACCACCACTGGGCATGTGCACAAAGGAAGCAAAGGTAGCATATTGAACAGACATCAACCCTTTAGGGCAATGTAACGTACAAAAGCTAAGCTACAGAAGCAATGGAGGTGTTGAGTAAATTAAAGATGAGTCAATTAAAAAGTACTGTTCATGTAAACAATAGAACATTATTTAGTTTTCTAAAAGGAATAAATCCTATCATTTGTGCTGACGCTGATGAACCTGGCAGGCACTGTGTTGAGAATAACCCAGGCACAGAAAGACAAGTACTGCGTGGTGTCACTTATGTGAGAAACTTACAATGCTAAACTTATAGATGCAGGAGGTAGAATATTGGTTACCAGATGCTAGGAGGCGAAAAGATTAGAAATATGTTAGAAAAAGAACACGAAATGTCAGTTACATAAAAGCAGTACGTTCTAGAGTACAATGTGGCGACTATAATTAATCATGGAGGATTAAATTCTTCAAAATCACTGAGAACAGATCTGAAGTGTTCCCATCACAAAAAAGTAAGTACATGAGCCCAATTTATTTTTCCATACTGTATACATATTTCAAACCATTGGGATGTACACAATAAATATACGTAAGATTTTTAATTTGTAAATTTAAATTAACTTATTAACTAACATGGTAGCTATGTGCAGTGATGATACATTAATTAAGATGATTGTGGTGATCATTTTGTAGCACACAGGTATAGCAAAGAATCATTGCTATGGCTTGGATGAGTCCTCTGCTTCCTAGAATTAAAATATTGAAAACATAATCCCAAAAGATATGTCAATGATATTTTGAGGTGGGGCCTTTTGGAGGTAATGAGAATTAGATATGGCCACATAGGCGGGGCTCCCAGGATGGCATTAGGGACTTTGTAAGAAGAGGTAGAGAGACCTGTGCTAGTAGTTTACTATGCCTTGCACATTATGCTTTCTGCCATGTTCTAAAACATCAAGAAGGTCCTTGATAAATGCCAGCACTGTGCAAAATCTTATACTTCCTAACCTCCAAAATCATAAATAAACTAAGTCTCCAGTCTAATGTATGTGCAGTTATGCCAACAAAAAGCATGCTAAGAAGACATTGTACCTTGAATTATATATGATTTTTATTTGTCAATTATACACCATAAAGCTTGGGATAGATGGAAAAAAGCCAATTTGGATTTATGTATGCCTTAATTAGACTTTTTATAGATAGTTTTCTATACAATTTTTCTTTGTGTGGAGTTCGAGCTGTTTTGGAGATAGTACTTGCTTCAAGGCTCATGTGGATTCCAAATATTTCTCTCAGGTGACTTTCTTGGCTTCAGAAAGAGACATCAATTGCAGCCCGGCACCCCATGTGCACAGTTAGCAGAACACAGGAAGACATAAAGCTTGGGGTAGATGGAAAAAAAAAAAAAACACCTTGGATTTATATATGCCTAAATTAGACTTTTTTGTAGATAGCTTTCTATACAATTTTTCTCTGTGTAGAGTTGGAGCTCTTTTACAGATAGTGTTTGCTTCAAAGCTCATTGTGGATTCCAAATATGAAATACTGAAGTCCAATATAAAAGGTCTGCTGTGCCTCACTGAGAGTTTTGTAAAGCTCTGAGGCCCAAACTGTCCATAGAGATCACTTTTTGTGGCCAAAATGTGCCCTACCACGAGGACATGATGATTATAGAATCCAGGTACTTGTGAAACAAGTCCTTGCCCTGTGGTGAGTGGGTGACATGAGCCCTTTCTCGGTTTTTCAGCCATATGTAACAATACATTTAAAACAGCCTGGTAAAATTTAGAATTATCTGCAAGGGAAGTTGTTTCACAAAGACATGTAAAGCTTCTTGGTTCTTAGAGCCTGCTAGAGCAGGTCAATTTGCTTCAAGAGAAAGTGAGGTAGAGACTGAGGAGCACAGAGATCAATGTGTACATGAGCGCTGCCTGGATCAGCCCATACTTGGAAAGCTTAAAATCAGGATAAGGCTGAAGAAAGCACTCAGAAGGACCATGCTCTCTTAAAGTGCCTGGGACCAACCAAGGTGACAGGAACCTCATTTCTTTCTCAATGCACAACTCTATGGCTGCCCTTCCAACATGGCCTGCTGACTTCAGAACAGTCCTACTTATGGTATGAAGGGCAGAAGTCCCATAGATTTATTAATTCTCATGGTACAGAAAACCACTGAGCTCACAGCACTTAAGAACACTGGGTTTTCCCTGTTCTCAATACCTTTTAATTTGGCACAGTTCAAATATGCCTCCGTGCATCCAATTCACTCATCAACAAATGTGCATTGGTACCAGAATGCCTTTTTTTCCTCGAAACATTGCAGACCAGTCTTCCATCTGTGTATGATATCTTCTTCCATCTTGAAATTCATCCAGGTTTTCTGCCTAGGAAATTTCCTTAAGGTAAGCACTGTCATCTATGTGGTGGGTTATGCATTTTTATTTGAATCTACATGTTTGTTTGTGTGACGTGATGGATAAAAGGCCACAGACCTAAATGCAAAGGTCTGGCAGTGCTGTGTATGTAGCATCAGTAGCATATTCCTAGGGCCCAGACATTACATCCTCTAAGGCCAACTTTGGAATCATCACTGTCCCTCAACCACTTCTCCCACCTTAGCCTTTCCCCTCAACACCTCAGTGAGGTGTTTTCCAAGTATTAAAGTCAAGCACTTATCTACTTGAAGTTCCTGGCCTTATTCTTTTTATTTCTTTTAATATATTTAGTACATAGTCTACAGGGTCTTATTACACAGATCTGGCTCATAGTGAATCTCCTATTTGCAGCCTCCAAAGTGTTGAGTTTACAGGCGTGTGCCACCACACCCAGTCTCAGTCACTGTCTCCGTGCACCTGGCACTGTCTGCCGGGGGTTGAACCAGGTCACTGAGCCTGCCTAAGCAAGAGCTTTAGTCTGCTGAGCTATCTGGCAGCCCCTCCTGGCCTTATTCTTAACGTTTTTTTACTGGTGTCTCTTTGGACTTCTGAAAAAACTACTTCAGGCATTTGACTTCCTTTTCTAAGATAATTCAGCAACTCGTCATCACCTAAGGATGAATACAGACTTCTTTGCTTGATCATCAGGAGAATACGGGTAGCTGAAGCAGTAGTTCTGAAAGCGCAGGCTGCAGAGAGTGCAAGGAACAGTGTCCAGGGAGCTGGGGAGAAGCGTGGGGCTTTGGTCCCTACCAACACTGACTGGATCAGAAACCCAGGGAGTGGGACCAACTATAAGCCCAGCTATTTCCCCATGGTCACAGCAGCATCTTTGATACTTGTTTAACCATGCTAGTGGTCTGTGTGCCCACCAACAGATGAGTGAATAAAAACCTGTCATATTTATACACAGTGGAGTGCTATTCTGCACAAGAAAGGTGAACGTAGTGCATCTGTAGAGAAATGGATGCATCTGAGACCCTGATGTAAGTGAAGTCAGGTACATAAGCTTCAATTTCCCATGGTTCCTCATATGTGAGAGATGAACAGTGTGAATAAAGACTGAAGTAAAACAATAAATCATAAAAGTCGGGAAATGGACCCTCTGCAAATGAGACCAAGAGGTGGAGCGGGAAGGGGCGGAGGACAAGGGAGTGAAAAATAACCAAGATGTGTTATCCACATACCAATACCCTACAAGAAATGTGAACACTGTGTGTTACAGGTGTATGCAAGTAAAAATAATCGGAGGAAAAATAACTATCCAGGCGGCCCTGAAGGTGGAGAATGACTGCTGTAAAGCACTGCACAGGGTGGAAGGAAGCCTCGCCTTTTGGCAGTAAATGAAGCACATGCGTACAAGACCTGGTCAGCCCAGTCTACACTAGTGAGGATTAAAAGATCCTCATTTCTCTGAACACTTTCGCAGTAGGCTCCTACTGTCTTTCTTCTGTATTCTCATTTTGCAGCAGCTCCTAGAAGGGAGAAGTCCTTCACAGGAAAGATCAGGCCCTTGTTCGTGTTCTCTTCCTCCAGTTACCCAGAGTTCTTAGGGACACCCATGGTCATGTGCACTCTGTTTTACCCCCACACACACACACACACACAACCAAGGGCTCCTGCATGTGTAGGGAAATGAAAGTTGGTTGCTTCTCACAAAAAGATGTGGTTCTTCATAAGGGGTAAAGCCTGCTTAGAGCTGTGCTTTATTATTTCATAACAGATTAATCAAGGGGAAGGGAGAGGAAAAAGGTACTATCACTCGTGGACACAGTTAAGATAGAAAGCTTCATGTATGCCCACCTGTGTCTTGACAGTCCACCACAGCTAGGAAGGAGGTTTCAAAACTCGGCCAAGGCCAGTTCTTTACCTACCCCAGCTCATCCAGCTTTCTTTTGCGTGTGACTTCAGAAGCAGAACCACACTGCTGCAGAGGTCACAGGCTCTGAGGGGCATCTGACTGACAGCAGCCACTGGGGCTGTTGGCCTAACTGGTAAGCCCAGAGGTGACGTAGGTCTCACCTCCCCTGGGACAGCAAAGCTCATTCCCAGTGATGTGTCAGCAGCACAGATGCCATGAGGGCTGTTTACCTCTCCCCTTTACACACTGTAAAAATAGCATAGTGGTTTTTAAATGTCAAACAAAAACATGAATTCATCTATAATTCCAAAAATGTAACTCGGTTGCTACTGTAGATTTTTCTGTGAGCCTGCTAGACTTGGCCTATTCATGCTCTGTGCAAATGTATGCACTGTGCTTTCTGGTTTGCCATTTTTCCCTACCTTGGCATTCATACATTTTTCCACCAGGAAAACCCTTCAACAGATCCAGAGGGCTGTGCTAGAATCAATACTAGAGCATGAAAGGATTCAGAGATCATCTTTGGAGGGAATTCTTAACAAGTTCTTCAGAGATGGGTCTGAAGGAGTTTTTATCACCTGTGAAATTATCTGAAAAATAATGAACATCTTGGGCTGGGGAGACAGCTCAGCAGTCTAAGTGCCTGCCTGGCAAGCACAAGGACCTGGCTTTGCTCTCTGGTACCACATACCTTAGCTGGCCCTTGCCTGGGTCCACTGAGCTGGCCACTGAGACCGGTTGTGGTGACACACGCTTGTAATCCCAGCGTCAGGGAATCTGTAACAGGAGGATCAGTAGGAGTCCAAGCTGCATAGTGAGACTTTATACCAAATACATAAATTTAAGCAAAAGGATAGCATCATTTTTAGAACTGGTAATGTCCTTGTGTTGCCTTAGGCTGTCACAGCTGTTCATACCCTGGAAAGATTATTCATTCTTTATACACAGGACCAGTCTTGTAAGTGGTACCTTACTCAACATGACTGACTGGTAGCAGAGTGGAAAGAAGATCATGTGATCATTTACGGTCGTGCAGCACAGCACCTGCACGCGTGTTGCTTGTGTGCTGCACTCTGATATAGACACACTTTACAGCCGTCACCACAGAACACAGGATTTGCCTGCTCTCCGCTTCTGTCACTTTCTGCATACACTTATTTCACCACACTTACATTACACTGAAGTAGAGAGAGGACATCTGTCTAACTCTAGGATTCTATGCTGAGAAATCCGGAGTTGAGCACACAATTACTGTGTTGCCCAGTATCAGCTGTACTATGAACCAAGAGATATTTAATTCTATCTCTGCTTGGCTCCTCTGGCTCAGTTGCTTCCAAACTCCGGTGGAGCAGAGGATGCTTAAACCTTAAGCCTGTACATGGAGGGTCAATAAGAAATTCATGAATGGAACAGCCAAAGAGTTAGCACACTAAGTCCACTAAGGACTAAGAACCAAATGAAAACTTAATCCCTTCTCTGAGCCTAGCTGTTAGAAATATTTCCCTGAGGGCAGCTTTGTACTTCACTGCTTCTGTATTTAGAAACGTCTGCATCCTCTTCTGTTACATTTTGTAAGGTTTTTGAATAATTTTAGCAATTTATAGCTCACGCTGACACTTGTTCAAACCTTCACAAGTCCGTTAACTCATTTGCACCTCATCAGTAAACACAGGAGTCACCCCCACTTTGCACAAGAGAACTGACTCAGGAGAAGAAGAAGCAGAAGGAGGAAGAGGAGGAGGAGAAGGTGTTTCAGAGAGGCACAGTGGGCTAGCCTTCACTGCCTCCCTTTGTCAGAGGTTGCAAATGTCACTATGTCCCTGAGGAATTCTATTCTGAGAGGTGAAAGTCCGATGAAAAAGAACAGAGATTCTTGGGCTGATGAGATAGCTCAGCCAACTAAGCACTTGCATATGCAAGTGCAGGGGCTGGGGTTCTATCCCCGGTACCATATGCTGTGCCCCTCCCCCAGGGGAGGTGGCAGCTGAACTGATTCTTAAATTAGGCTCATTCATAATTTAGCAGTCATAAGCCAGAGCTGTACTGTGTTGATTACTTATCTTTGCTTTTCTGGATAAAATAAATAAATAAATAAAGGTGGCCCTAATTTAATGTAGCACAATTCACTGTGAGCCACTGTAAGGCAAAATCAGGGCCAGCAGTGGGGGGTGGAGATGGCCTTTGTGTTTCCTGTATACTCATGGTTTAGTCAGAGACAGATATGTAAACTATTTATAGTGAACCAGCAGGAAGAGCTGTGTATATTAATAGGAAGAGCAAAGCAAGGTATAATTCTGCTCTGGGAAGTACATGAAGGCAATAGAAGACTGAGAAATCTTAGAGTTAGAGCTCCCTGGCAGGTGACCTGGACAATGAGAATCAGTGGACTATCACGAGGAAGACCCTAAGTCCTCTAATCCATGAGCATGGGATGATTTTTCTATTTGCTTTTACTTTAATTTTTTTTTTTTTTTTAGTTTTTTTTTCCATTATTTTATTTTGCACAGAGTCTCACTATACACATTCCACTCATAGTGATCCTCCTGTTTTCAGCCTCCCCAGCACTAGGATTACAGGCCTGTGCCACCATGCCTGGAACTGGTCACCAGCTCAGCGTGCTGGGGCTGCGGGTACTTGAACCCCAGTACCTGCACTTACCTAAGCAGGTACTTAGTCTGCTGAGCCATCTCACTGGCCCTACTTTAAATTTTTTTTTCCCAGTAACTTTTGCTATTTTTACTGTTCATTTTTTTTAACTTCTTGGTTAAGTTCATTCATCAGGCTTCTGTTCTTTTTAATTGTGCAGCTCAGCTTTCCTTCACTGTAGCAAAACACCAGACACACAGGACTTGAAGAGAAGAGTGCAGAGGGCAGTCCACAGGCCACCGGGGCCACTGCTTTGGGCCTTGGACGGGCAGAACATTGTGGTGGCAGGACTGTGCGGGGAAGGCGGCTGCCTACCGCATGGTGGCAGAGGCAGGGAGAGAGCAGGCCAGGGGCCAGGGCTGTCTCCCGTGCCCTCTGTGCTTCAGGGGCATGCCCTAGTGACGTCCTTTCTGGAAACTGGGTCCCGCCTCCTAAAGTACCCACCACATGTGCCACAGCAGCCAACCAAGCATTTCTTTCTTTTCTTTTTTCTTTATTTCTTTTTTTGCAGGACCAGGGATTGAACTCAGGCCCTTGTGCTTGCCAGGCAAGCGCTTATTCTACTGAGCTATCTCCCCAGCCCCTCCTTTTTCTCTTCTCTTCTTTTTTTTCTTTTCTCTTCCTTTTTTCCTCTTCTTTCTTTTCTTCTTTCTTTTCTTCTTTCTTTTCTTCCCTCCTTCCTTCCAAGAGAATACAGAATAGTAACATAAAGGAAAAAATTAGAGACGATACAGAACTTCACCAAGAAAATGATAGGAATTTGATAGTATTTGTTGTAGCATATATAGTGGTCTTCAGATTAGATGTTTGGACTACTGATTATGCAAGCAAAATTGGAAAAAGAAAGAAAAAATTAAGGATGGAGAAATTTTTTTAAAAAAGAAGAATTTTTAAAAAAACAAGCAAACAAAAATTAAGTGGTGGGGGGCTGGTGAGATGGTTCAGTGGTCTAAAGCACCTGCTTAGGAATGCTTAGGCAACCATAAGGACTGTGGTTCAATCCCCCGCACTATATGCTGCACCAGCCTCACCCCTAGGGCAGGCAGAGCCAGCCATGATAGTAAAAAAAATCAAATAAAAAATTACTTCAAATGAAAATAAAGGGTAATAAAAAAAATTAAGTGGGGCCGGGGATATAGCTTAGTGGCATAAGAATTTGCCTGGCAAATGCAAGCTCCCAAGTGCAATCCCTGGTATCAGAAAATAATTAATTAACTAATTAATTAATTAAACATTAACTACTCCTTTCCATAGACCAACAGAAATCCATAGTACAGTTATCCAAACTCTAGTCCATGGCCTTTGGTGGAATTTTCAGATCCAAACCATGACATTAATTTATATATAAAAAAGGTGTTTTTCTTGATTTTCTTTTCAGATTAGTCATTGCTAGTGAATATAGAGGTGGAACTATTTTTTCAGCATGGATTTAGATCATGAATTGAATTTATTAATTCTGTTTGTATTTTTTGTGACTGTAGCCTCTTTTTAGTTTTCTACATAAAAGATCATGTCACTGGGGAGAGAAGACATTTATTTACATTCTTATTTCTTTTATGGGGACTAATGTAGTCCTCAGCCATTTGCTGTTATGTATTAAATAACCCATTCTTTTCAAGCTATTTGTCAGATCGTGTCTTAGATTTGTCAAGATTCCATTATATGCGGGTCCATGTCTGGAACCCCTAGTCTCTTCTACTGGTTTGTTCCAGTATAATTATTATTTTTATAGCTTTGGTTACTATAATCATCAAACAGACAAAAATTTTAAAAGTCCAAACGTGCAAACTATGTAGGACATTCAGAACTCACTTAGTGCTGGTAGACACAAGTTAATGCAGTTGCTTAGATTAACAATTTGACAGTAACATGTGTGAGATGATTTCCTTTCCATCACTGAAAAGGATTCTATTGTATGCTATGAATTTACCTATACATAAATACTGGAGCCACTTCCATGTTTTTGCTATCAGAAGTTAAGGTATTCTGAGAACTTATATAGTAGACCCTTTAGCAGATCTAGCCTCTTTGTTTGGATAGAGAAATTGCTTAGCGGTATCGTAAGTGTATGTTTAATGTTATTGGAAATGTTCAAATTCTTTTCCATTGTGGTAGTACTATTTTAAATCCTGAGAGTTCCAGTTTTTCTTCAGGCTTGATAATAGTTAGCATCTTACATATTGTTAAGTTGTCAGTTTGCTGTGAAGTGATTTCTCACTGTCGGTTTTGGGTTCCTTTGGTGACCAATGTTGAGCATTTTCCTACATGTGTATTGGACATTCAGATAGATAGATAGATAGATAGATAGATAGATAGATAGATAGATAGATAGATAGATTTGCTCAAGTATCTATTCATATATTTTAGCCATATACAATTGCGTGATTTGTAGGCTTTGACTTAATAACTACACTATCAAGAAATAAGGCTGTTGTCAGAGAAATACATATTGTGAACATAACCAGTCTGTACACTTGGTTTTTAATTTTCTTAATGGTATCTTTCAAAATGCTGAAACTGAATCACGGTCAGGAAGAGAAGAGGCTGGGCCTAGTCTGAGCGATGGACTGAAATGTGAAGCTTTTACCCTAACTAAAGCAGTATTTTATAAAACCTACAGTCGCTACAAACAAGCAGAATTTTGAATGCATTCTTTCTTTATTTTTATGAATTTAGGACAGGGTCTACAGGATCTCACCACACAGATCAGACTCCTAGTGATTCTCCTGTTTTCAGCCTCCCAAGCGCTGGTATTACAGGTGTGTGCCACCACACCCAGTCTCAATGGCTATCTCAGCGCGCCCTGGGGGTGGGGTTGGCACAGCATGGCACGGCGGGGATTGAACTCTAGCTACTGCACTCTGCTGAAGCAGGCACCTTGAGTGCATTCTAATTTATTAATTTTTTATTTTATAATTTGCCCTTCCTAAGAAGTTTTTGTGTAAAAACTGATGCAATGGCTTTCTTCTGGAAGTTTTATCCTCTGAACTCAACCTCTGAGATGAGCTTCAAAGTTTATTTTTTTCAGTGGGCACAGATCGTTTCAGCATAATTTGTTCTTTGATCAGGTGTGCTTCTTTTCACTGAAGTCATGTTGTACAGTATCACTAAAATAAGACTGATATGGTGAGACATAATGAATACTTTGTGTTGCCCGGTGAAGGAATGATGGGTACTGAAAGATCAGTCAAATACAACAAAAGCTGAGTCACCCACTCTTTGAGCTACTCAAAACACTATCCTTTCTCCACTGAGGCACAGTATTCTGTGGAATGCATTGCAACCTGTCTGTCAACAAGTAACACTGTTATGATAGAAAACATTTAAGAGAAAATCCTTACGCTCTCCTCTTTCCAGCCTTTGTGTTATCATTGTCACACATTTTACTTCATTATGGTTACAAATTCCACGATTTATTATTCATTTCCTTAGACATGTAATTATTTATCTCTTAACAATGTTTTTGAAATGCATTTTAGGTTGAGGAGAAGGGGTGCATCTCTGATGGCTTCCAATTTCTTCAAAGAAAGGATAGAGGGCCCGGCAGAATGGCTCAGTGGTCTAAAGCGCCTGCTTGGGAAAGTTTGGGTGGCTTCAGGGACCGCGGTTCGATCCCGGGCACCACATGCTGCGCTAGCCCTGCCCTCAGGGCGGGCTGAGCCAGCCATAAAAATGAGTGAATAAACAAGCAAAGGTTGTGAAACAATAAATAAATAAATAAATAAATCTTAAAAAAAAAAAAAAAAGTAAGGATAGAAAATACTTTGGAGAAGACAGAACACTACAGAATTAACAGCTCAATCAGAACAGAGCTAAGTGCAGTAGCCATGGAAGCTGCCCAGATCGCCATGCTGCGACACAGTGCCCAGGAGAGACGAAGCCCTTGCTATTTCCGTGGTCGTGTCGCCATGGTGTTCACTTGTGCATCTCTCCTTGTAGCCTCTATATTTATTTATTTGTTTGTTTGTTTGTTTATTGTCTTTTTGAGACAGGGTCTCGCTATGCAGTTCAGGCTAGCCTTGAGCTCACTTTTGTAGCCCAGGCTGGTCTCGAACTCACACCGATCCTCCTGCCTCAGCCTCCCAAGTGCTGGGATTACAGGCGTGAGCCACCATGCCCGGCAAGCCTCTATATTTAACACAGCATTTTGAATCAGAGTAGTCCAATGTAAGTATAATGTGAGTCACAGAGTTGACATTAAAAATTGTGGTGTGTGCGTGTGTGTCTGTGTGTATTTGGTGCAGGGTCTCACTATGCAGCTCAGGCTCAGTGATCTTGCTGTTTTCAGTCTCCCCAGTGCTGGGATTATAGGCATGTGCCACCACACCCTGTCTCAGGGGCAGGCTCAGTGTGCCCAGCCAGGGGAGGGCCGGTGCAACATGTGGTGCTGGGAATCGAACCCCAGTCCCTGCGCCTGCCTAAGAAGGTGCTTAAGTCTGCTGAGCTATCTCACCACACACCCCCCCTTTTTTTTTTCAATACTGGGGATTGAACTCAGAATCACTGCACTGAGATATCTCCCTCATCCCTTTTTATTTTTGTATTCACAGACAGTGTCTTGCTAAAAAGTTATTAAGCTGCCAAGTGGGGCTTAAAGCTGTAATCCTCCTGCTTCAGACTTCCAGAGTTCCAGGATTACAAGCATATGCCTCTACCTTGCAGTGTAAATATTTTTTATTGTATTCAAAGTTATATGAACATATAATCAATATCAAATTATTAGTGAGACATTCTTTTACATGTTAAATTTTTGAAATCAATTATGTGTTTCATATTTTGAGAATGCCTATAAGCAGGTGAGTCTCAATGGAAATTCTCAATAGATGCCTATGAATAGGGGCTTCAGCTTTAAACAATGTAGTTCTGGACAGTGATCATTTTTCTCCCACCCAGCAGAGATATTTTCAAAGGTTCAAAGGATATTTTTGAAATTTAAAGGCAGAGAGGATGCTAAATGAAGCTCTAATATGTGTACTATATTTCTTTTCATTGAGCCCACACTCTGTAATATAATTAAATAAGACGGATATGATGAGACATAATGAATACTTCATGTTGCCAGGTAATGGACAGAATTACAGGAACCAAAGGATGGAAGGGTCATCAAATACAACAAGAGGTGAGTCAGCCGCATAGAGCAGATAGAACAGAAGGTCAATAAAATATCCTGTAAATGGAGCACGTTAAGCTCCTTCTTGCCTTTGAAATTTTTATTTTTAATATTTTTTTACATTTCTTTGCTTCTTTTAAAGATTATTCATAATTCCTTTGGACCTAAAAGACCTTCACAAAACTGGCACATACAATTACATTTCCTAAACAATATATTTTAGACTTAACATTTTAAAATGGAGCATCAAGGTCCTGAATCCTGACCTATAAAAAACTGCAATTTTAGGGATAAAACAAACTGATCATAAAAGTTTTCAAAAGAGAAAAATAACAGGTTCCAAGATGCAGCCAAGCATCTATCCAGAGAGAACATTAGGTTTGTGTCCCAATCAATTAATGTATAAATCATTGCTACATAATGAACCATCTTCAAACTTAGTGGCTAAATCTGCTATCATTCTAGTCACCTGCTCATATGTCTCCACACTTGGAGCTCGGTAGGGAGAGTGCATCTCTGGCCTAGTGGCATCAGCTGACACCACTCAGTGGGGACTAGAGGACTGGCCAGCAGCCCTACCAGCTGTCCCCTGGGCGCTGAGCTTAGCTTTCATGCGCGCTTTGCATGTGGCTGAATTGGGTATTCACAGAGTGTTATTCTACCCTCTTAGAATCAGTAATTCTCTATGTTGATGACAACCAGTTAGGATTTTAGCCTATGGTTCCTAGACTGCCTAAATGTTTATAAGAGCCTCTTGGATGCCTCTACCTCAATATCTCACTGATATATGCCTCTCAGCATTTGTGAACTGAACTTCTTATCCTCTGAACTCAAAATTTTTCCATTTCTAGTTTTATTTATCATAGTAATACTTTGAATTCATACAAGCTAATATGTAACAGGGGGCTCCTGAAGTTCTTTTTTTAATGTTTTATTTATTTACTTGTTTATTTGTCTATTCATTTGGTGCAGGGTCTTGCTACGCAGTGGCTGGTTCAGCAGGACATGCAATACCAGGCATCGAACCTGGGTCCTTGTGCTTGTCAGCACTTAGATCACCAAGCTAGCTCTCTGGCCTCTGAGAGTTTCCTTTCATTCCTCATTCAGTAATGCCAAGCCAAATGTTATCAAGGTTGAATTTTGCCCTTACAAGAGTTATGTCAAAACCCTAGTCCCTGATACTGGTAAATGTGCTTTTATTTGGAGGTAGAATTTTTGCAGATGGAATCATTTAAGATCATGTTTTCAGGGTAAGCTTTATGTCCAGGATTACTATGAATAGAGGAAAACTCATGAGCAGATAGACACAGAGAAAATGTCCTCTGGTGACAGGGTGGAGAGTGAAGGCAAGCAGCTGTAAGCCAAGGGAAATGAAGGACTGGTGACTCCCAGGAGAAATCAGGAAGAACCGAGGCAGGATTCTCTTCCACAGGTTTCAGGGGGAGCCAGATCCTGCCAATACCTTGGCTGACCTGTGAACCAATACACTCTAGTTGTTTCAAAGCATCAGAGGTATGGTGCTTTGCATCTTCAATGTAAATATTTATGAAATCACTTTGAAATTCTGTACATATGTACTCCTGCTTGTTATTCTTTTTCTATCTTTGTTTTTATTTTTACTCTTTAAAATAAAATTTTATTTATTTTACTTATTTATTTATTTATTTATTTATTTCTTGTTTCAGAACCTTTGTTTGTTTATTCACTCATGTTTATGGCTGGCTCAGCCTGTCCTGAGGGCAGGGCTGGCGCAGCATGTGGTGCCGGGGATCGAGCCGCGGTCCCTACAGCTGCCCAAGCTTTCCCAAGCAGGGGCTTTAGACCACTGAGCCATCCTGCCGGGCCCTTAAAATAAAAAATAAATATATATGAAACCCTTCCCTCTTTTTTCTCAACTATTATGCTCTTTAAAACATATGTCATGATAATCTTCATAAGACTAAAATATAAATATTTACCTTCAGTTAATGTCATTTAATCTCCTCTTCCTCTCTAAAGGCTAAAGCTTAAATTCCTCAGCTTGGGTTTCAAGATCTTTCATGATTGAAATTTGGCTTCGTTGTACCTGCGGATGACATTTAGGCCTCTTCCAGTCCGTATTCCATATCCCCTTGTGCTTCACCCTCTCACATGTTACATTTCTGTGTAACCTGGTCCCCCTGTTGAACAACTTTTCTGCCAATATTCACCTTAGACGTGACCTGTCAACCTTGCCTCAACCTCCACAGAATGTTTTCTTCACTGTACTTCTGTAGCCCCAGTCACACATCGTTGTGCAATGCCCCTTGGCTTCCTGTGTGTAGGTCCCGCCATCTTTACAATACAAAATCCCTGAAAATGGAAACATACCTTGCCAATTTCTATATCCTTAGGATTTACATACTTCAGGCATGTTAGGTATTTAATAAAATAGCTGCTGAGTGGATGGATAGAATGAATAATCTTCTCATTCATAGATGATAGAATAAATAATCTTTTGGAGTAATCTAAGAAGTCTACATTTAAGAAATCACATCAGAAACCTTCAACAGAATTCTTTTTCAGCTCACATCACATAACCCTGGCTTTTTAAACCTTGTTATAATATACAGTTTTTGAAGGAGTCTCCACACTGCTTTCCATAATGGTTGCACCAATCTGCATTCCCACCAGCAGTGGAGAAGTGCTCCTTATCACCCACACCCTCTCCAACATTTGTTGTTGGTTGGTTTCCTTATGTTAGCCATTCTTTCTGGGGTGAGATGGTATCTAAGTGTTGTTCTGATTTGCATTTCAGGAATGGCTAGCGACATGGAGCATTTCTTCATGTATTTATAAGCTTGTTGAGTTTCTTTCTCTGAGAAGTGTGTGTTCATCTCAGATACCCATTTCTGGATTGGGTCTTTGAATTTTGGGACCCTAACGGTTTTTAGTTCTTTATAAATTCTAGGTAGAAGACCTTTGTCTGCATACTTATTAGTTAAAATCTTTTCAAAATTTACGGCTTGTCTTTTCACTCTGTTGGTAATTTAACATGAAAAACACTTAGCCAGAGGAGGTCCAATTTGTTGAGTCTTTCAAGTGTTAAATGTGCGTTTTAATTCTTTGCCTATCCCAGTGTCTCCAAGATTTCCTTTCACTTTCTCTGCTAGGAGATTTAGGGTTCTCCTTTAACATTTAGATTTTTAATCCATTTTGATTTTAGTTTAGTGCATGGTGATAGACCTGGGTCAAGTTTTAGTTTTCGACATGTGGAGAGGCAGGTTTTCCAGCACCATTTGTTAAAGAGGCTATCTTTGTTCCAATAAACATGTCTGACCCCTTTATCAAAAATAAGGTGGCTGAGTGTGTTTGTATTTGCTTCTGCTTTTTCTAATTTATTCCATTGATCCTCAAGTCTATTTTTTTTTTTTTTTGCCAACACCATGCTGATTTTATCACAGTAGCTCTGTAATGTAATTTTAAGCCAGGAATTGTAATGCCTCCATCCTTACCTTTGTTGCCCAGGATTGTCTTTGCAATTCTGGGTCTTCTTTGGTTTCAAATAAATTTTAGGAATGACTTCTCCAAGTCTGTGAGGTATGTTGATGGTATTTTGACAGGAATTGCATTAAATCTGTCTAACAATTTAGGGCATATGGCCATTTTCACAATGTTGTTTTTTCCTATCCAGGAGAAGGGAATATCTTTCTATTCTGTGAGATCCTCTAGGATCTCTTTTTTCAGAGTACTGTAGTTTTCATTGAAAAGCTCTTTTACTTCTTTAGTTAGGTTAATTCCTAAGTATTTCATTTTCTTCAGTGCTATCACGAAAGGTATTGTTTCTCTAATTTCTCTCTCAGTGTGTTTGTTATCTGTATACAGGAATGTCTTGATTTTTTTGTATTGACTTTGTAACCTGCTATGCTACTGAATTTGTGCATTAATTCTAGCAGATTGTCGGTGGAGTTTTTGGGTCTTCCAAGGAAATTATCATGTCATCTATAAATAATGATAATTTAACTTTTCTTCACCTATTCTTATTCCTTTGATTTCTCTCTCTTGTCTAATGGCTGTAGCTAATGATTCCAGAACTATATTGAATAGAAGTGGTGATAGAGGACATCTTCGTCTTGTGCCAAATTTGAGACTGAAAGCCTTCAGTTTTTCTCCATTTAGAATGATGTTAGCTGTTTGATTGTCACAGATGACTTTTGTCAGCTTGAGATAGAAGCCCTGTATTCCAAATTTCTGCAGGACTTTGAACATGAATGAGTGTTGGACTTTGTCAAAAGCCTTTTCTGCATCAGTTGAAACAATCATGTGATTTTTTTGGCTTTGGCTCTACTGATATAGTGTATTACATTTATAGATTTGCATATATTGAACCCTCCTTGCATCCCTGGGATGAATTCCACCTAGTCATGGTGTATAATCTTCTTGATGTTTTGTATTCTTTTGGTGAGGATTTTATTGAGAATTTTTGCGTCTATATTCATGAGAGAAATTGGCCTATAGTTCTCTTTTTCAGTTGCATCTCTTTCTGGTTTTGGTATCAGTGTAATACTTGCCTCTAGGAATGATTTTGGGAGGATTACTTCCCTTTCAATTTCATTGAAGAGTTTTAGGAGTATTGGGCTTATGACTTGTATAAATTTCTTGTAGAATTCACTGGTGAATTCATCAGGTCCTGGACTTTTTTTTGTTGGTAGCCCTTATATTACATTCTGTATTTCATTTGCTGTTATTGGGCTATTGGGAGTTCTTATGTCTTCTTGATTCAGTTTTGGTAATTTATACTTTTCTAGGAATCTGTCCATTTCTTCTGTGTCTTCAATTCTGTGAGAGTAAAGATTCTCAAAGTAACTATTTATGATCCTCTGAATCTCTTCTGGGTCTGCAGTAGTTTCACCCTTTTCATTCCTTACTGCTGGAATTGGAATCCTTTCTTTCCTCTTTTTGATGAGGTTAGCGTGAGGCTTGTCAATTTTATTTAATTTTTCAAAGAACCAGCTTTTTGATTCATTAATTCTTTGTATTGTTTTCTTTGTCTCAACTGAATTGATTTCTGCTCTAATCTTTATAATTTCCTCCTGTCTTTGGGT
This sequence comes from Myocastor coypus, assembly GCA_004027025.1. Classification (NCBI taxonomy): domain Eukaryota; kingdom Metazoa; phylum Chordata; class Mammalia; order Rodentia; family Myocastoridae; genus Myocastor; species Myocastor coypus. The sequence goes on from PVJA010011990.1 coordinate 48,264, forward strand.
TTTTTACTTAGTTTGCTCTTCCCTTTTTTAGTCAGTTTAGGTGTTGCATTAGAGTATTTATTTCTTCCTGCTCTGTCTTCTTAATGTGTGAGTTCAGGGCTATAAATTTCCCTCTGAGAACTGATTTCATTGCATTCCGTAAATTCCGGTAAGTTGTGTTTCAATTTTTATTAAATTGTAGATATTGTTTAATTTCATCTGCAACCCACTGGTTGCTGAGAAGGGTATTGTTTAATTTCCACATATTTCCGGGGTTCTTGTGCTTTCTTTTGTCGTTTATTTCCAATTTTATTGTATTGTGGTCAGATAGTATGCTTGGGATAATTTCTGTTTTCTTGCATATACTTAAGCAAGACCTATGGGCTAATATGTGCTCTACTTTAGAAAATGCCCCATGTGCAGCTGGAAAAAAAAAAATGTATATTCTGAAGTGTTTGGGCAGAACACTCTGCGTATGTCCACTAAGTCCAGTTGTTCCAGGTTCCAGTTCAGATCTGCTACTTCTTTGTTAATTTTTTGTCCTCTTGACCTTTCTTTTCGAGATAAAGGGGTGTTAAGGTCTCCTGTTAAGATTGATGTATTGGGGGCCCGGCGGGATGGCTCAGTGGTCTAAAGCGCCTGCTTGGGAAAGCTTGGGCGGCTTTCAGGGACCGCGGTTCAATCCCCGGCACCACATGCTGTGCCAGCCCTGCCCTCGGGGTGGGCTGAGTCGGCCATAAAAATGAGTGAATAAACAAACAAAGGTTCTGAAACAAGAAAAAAATAAATAAATAAAATTTAAAAAAAAAGATTGATGTATTGGATATGAGGTTTTTCATGTACATTAAGGTTTGTTTTATATAACTCAGTGTTCCCATGTTGGGTGCATACATATTTATGAGTGTTACCTCTTCATCTTGAATTTTTCCCCTATTCAGTATGTAGTGGTCTTCTTTATTTCATTTGACCAATCTTGGTTTGAAGTGTAGAGTGTCTGCAAACAGGATTGCTACCACTACTTTTTTCTGAGGTGCCATAGCATGTAGTGTTGTTTTCCATTCTTTAACTTTTAGCCCATGAGTTTCATGAGTTAAGTGTGTTTCTGGTATACAGCATATGGTTGGATATTGCTTCCTTATCCACTCTGCCAGTCTATTTCTTTTAATTGGAGAATTGAGTCCATTTACATTGGTGGTTATAATTGAAATTTATTGACTTATGATTGACATGAGATTTTTTTTTTTTTTTGAGACACCGTCTCACCATGTAATGCAGGCTGACCTTGAACTCTTTGTTTGTTTGTTTTGCTTTTTAATTTTGGCTGGCTCAGCCTGCCCTGGGGGTGGGACTGGCATAGTGTGTGGTGCCAGGGGATTGAAGTGCGGTCCCTGGTGTTGCCTAAGCTTTCCTAAGTCAGCGCTTTAGACCACTGTATCATCACTCCAGCCCTACTGTTTATCCTTTTTTCTTCTGTGTTTAATTGGTTGCCCTATTTAGTTAGTTCTTTCTGTTCTCATTTGTTGAGTATGGGTCATTTTGGACCCTCCCTAATTTTTTTTTTTTTAGTACACTTTATAGGGTTGGCTTTGACGTTATGAAATTCTTTAGTTGCTCCTTGTCATGGAAGTATTTCACTTTTCCCTCATGCTTGAAGGAGAGTTTTGCTGGATATAGCAGTCTGGGCTGGAATTTGTTTTCATGGAGGACTTGAAGTTCTCTGCTCTAAGCTCTTCTTGACTTCATGGTTTGTGACGAGAAATCTGCTGTTATCCTGATGGGTTTTCCTTTCAGTGTGTTCTGTTTCTTTTCTCTAGCGGGTTTTAGTATAGTATTCTTCTGCTGGATTTCTGGAATCTTGACTATTATTTGTCTGGGTGTGTTTTTAGTGGAGTTGATGTTATTTCAAGTTCTATATGCTTCAGTTACCTGAATGTCCAATTGTCTTCTCAAATTTGGGAAGTTTTCTGCTGTTACTTCTGCTCATATTATTGTTATATCATTTGCATCAACTCCTTCTTTCTCAGTGATTGCCATTAATCTCACGTTGTTCATTTTTGCATCATCTTGCAGATGTTAAATTATTTTTTCCTGCATCCTGGCTGTTTTTAAGAGATCCTTTCTTACCTTTTCACTAGCTGTAACAGTGTCTTCAAAAGCTGAGATTTTCTTCACTTTTGTTCATATGGTTTTGCCAGCTTGTGATTGAGATTTTTAGTTTCTTGTATTTCTCTTTGAAACTGTTTCATGTGATCTATTTCTTTCATATATTGTCCAATCAGGGAATCCGCCATTTTTCTATTCTCCTCTAATTTTTTTTTTATCAATGTCTTCTTTAGTACTGAAGTCTCTCATTATAATTATCCTTTCTCTGTCTTGTTCAAAGATTATTTCTGCTCTGTTCTCCTATCTACCTTTCTATAGCTGTTCCCCTACTTTAGATACTATTAATTTAGACATGTCTTTTTTAACTTCAGAGTTTATTTCTGCTCTGGTTTCCCTGATACATTTCTGCAGTTGTTTTTCCACTTCAGAGTCTATTAATTTATGTATTTCTTTTTTTAGTTCAGATGTTATCTGTGATCTGAGTTGCTCTATACATTTCTACACTTGTTTATCTCAGAAATTATGAACTCAGAGTTTCATCTGCATGATTCCCATTTTCTTTTTTTCTTTTTTTTTTAATTTTTTAAATTTTATTTATTTTATTTTATTTTATTTTATTTTTGGTTTCAGAACTTTTATTTGTTTATTTATTTTCATGGCCGGCTCAGCCCGCCCCAATGGCAGGACTGGCGCAGCATGTGGTGCCAGGGATTGAACCGCGGTCCCTGCAGCCGCCCCCTAAGCAGGCGCTTTAGACCACTGAGTCATCCCACCGGGCCCCCATTTTCTTGTATGGTAGTGTCTCCTATATCTGTTAAAGGTGGGCTTGAGACCTTATATTACATCTTGCTCCTTGTCTGTATCATTTTGTATAGCAATGACTTTTGGTGCAGGACTATGTGCCCATGGGTTAGTCATTCAGTCTGGGCTGCTGGATCGGCTGTGCTGCTTGTAGGCCAGGGGAGGGAGGTCTCACTCACCTGGAGGACCTGGCTGCTGGATAGGCTATACTTGCATCAGGTCAGAAGTCTGACTCACATGGCAGACCTGGTGCTGGATAGGCTGTGCTTATGGCTGGAGCAATGATACTTTAGATGTAATTAAATACTTGCTGCTTAGCTGCTTTTAATATTTTTCATTATTTGCTTAGCTAACCATGAAAACTTCTGACATGAGAAAAACATTTCCCTCTAAGGAACAAAATTCCTAACAAAGAGAAAAGTATTCCTGATATTGAGTATAGAATGAATTTGGAGAAATTTTGACATCAAATGCCTTTTGCTTGATCTTTCTTTTTTTTGGGGGGGGGGGTCGCACTATGCAGTTGAGGCTGGCCTTGAGCTCACTTTTGTAGCCCAGGCTGGTCTCGAACTCGCACCAATCCTCCTGCCTCAGCCTCCCGAGTGCTGGGATTACAGGCGCGAGCCACCACGCCGGGCGATCTTTCTATTAATGAATAGATGACCAGCTTTTTCAAGCCCATCTTTTCTACTTCTTTCTTTGGCACTGACTGAACCTCCTTGGTGAGGTAAATGCTTTCTCTGGAACTATCGGCCAGCTGTCCTGGATTGTCCCATTGAGGCAACTGTCATCCTCACTGCCTGTCCAGTATTGACTTCCACAGCCAACTTCTGGCCTGTGTCCCTCTGTGAAAAGATAGACTGAGAGGAAAGTTCCTAAATCAACCTCTGAGTAAGCCGCTGGCTGGGTATTACCTCAGTATACAATTTTTCTCTTTCTCTGAGGCCTAATTTCTGTTTCTTCTAGGAGGATTTTATTTTCTTTCCTTTTTTTTTTTTTTTTAAGAATTTTTTTTCTTGTTTCAGAACTTTTGTTTGTTTCTTTATTTATTTTTATGGCCAGCTCAGCCTGCCCTGAGGGCAGGGCTGGCGCAGCATGTGGTGCCAGGGATTGAACCGCGGTCCCTGAAGCTGCCTAAGCTTTCCTACGCAGGTGCTTTAGACCACTGAGCCATCCTGCTGGGCTCCCTTGGCTAAGTTTGTAAAAATAATTTTCAGAGCTCAGGAAATGTTATTCAGAAAACCATTTTTAAAATAACCATTTAAAATAATGATAATGAGCTCCCTGCGCCCCTCTGCCCCGCCTCTGCGTTCCCACGACTAACTTCCTGTTCCAGCCCAGACCCAAGCCGCACCTCTGGGAACTGAGCCGGCTGGGTCAGGATCCTTGGCCTGCCTTCCCTTTCCCCGCCCCCCCCTTTTTTTTTTCAACCCCTCCAGCCCAAGCTCCAGCACCGAACCCATCAAATAGCCCCTTTGGCAACCGATCTGGTCCACGAGCCTACCAGGACTACTCAATCCCATAGCTCCACCTCCACCTACAGACCACATCCACCAGGATTCACAAAGCTAGCAGCCAGAGCACCAACACAAGAGTCAGGAACCTCCGTAGAAGAACCACCTTGGAGTCTCCAGACCAAACGCCCATAGACACAGCATAACATCACCAAAGTGCAGAGGTCGCTTCCATACAAAATGATAACAACAAGGAGTAGGAGGCAATCTCAGGACCCGTGCCCACCCAAACCAAATACGGAAGACACTACCATGGAAGAAAATGAGAATTATACAGATGAAACCTCTGAATGGGTAGCATCTGAGGCAGACACACAAGTGCAGAAACTTATAGAGCAACTGAGATCAGAGATAACATCTGAAGTAAAAAAAGAAATGCATGAAGTGGAAAAACGGCTGGAGAAACGTATAGAGGACATCAGAGCAGAAATAATATCTAAAGTTGACAAAGACATGCCTAAATCAATAGCATCCCAAGTAGGGGAACAGCTACACAAAAGTAGAAAGGAGAACAGAACAGAAATAATCTCTGTATTAGAGAGAGAAAGGATAACCATAATGACAGACTTCAATACTATTA
>PVJA010011991.1:0-21452 GCA_004027025.1 Myocastor coypus
AAAAAAAAAACAAAAAACAAAAAATAAAAAAATAAAAAAATAAAAATAAAAAGTGGACAAGTTTTATGAAAACTTGATATTGTGTAGTGGTAAGCAGTAATCATGTAAATATCAATTTTAATTTATATCAAACGTTGTGCTGAGTTTGCAATGAAATATTTTATCCTTTTAATTAAATAAATAAATAAATAAATAAATAAAACAAAAGTTCTGAAACAAGAAAAAAATAAATAAATAAATTTAATAACTTTCAACATAACAGATCAAAAATGCGTTTTACTTTATGTTATTAATTAATGTTTTGCTTCTGGAGATTGGTAGTACAACAATTTTAGATATGTCAATCTAAAAAAAGGCAAGCAAGAAAGACTGTAAACTTCTTTTTAGTAGAGAAAATACTCGCAGGTAAATTACCTTCTCAGGAAGGTTGTCTTGTACTATGTAAATCTCAACATTAGTACTTGTTTGGGATACATAATGATTACCTTGACTATTGGGAGTTGGTACCTGCACAAAACACATTTCAATTCATTTTTCCCTTTCCTCTTTTTTTTTTACTTAGTACAGGGTCTCACTATATACTATACAGATCAATCTTGTAATTATCCTCTAGTTTTCAGCCTACCAAGCTCTGGAATTATAGGCTTGTGCCATCACTTCCAGTCTCACTAGCCATCTCAGTGTACCCCAGGGGTGGGGCCAGCCCTGCAGGCTAGGGATAGAACCTCCAAACCCTGCATCAGCCTAAACAGATGCTTCAATTCACTGAGCCATCTGGCCAGCTGTTCTGCATCATTTCTAATGTTTTGTCTTTTATTTGTTTTATATATATATATATATATATATAGATAGATAGATAGATAGATATACATATATATAGATATATATATACATTTACCTCTCAAAGAAGACAAATCTAATACTGTGCTCTAGGTATTCAATATGATAAAGAATCCATAAAAATTAGTAAAATACATTAGCATATTTCAAAACTTTAGCATGCTTTAGAATAGATTGCCTTGTATATATAGAGATAAATATCCAGACATACATCAGTTATACTAAATCAAATATCTGAAAGGTGGGCATCATTTCTTTACCTAATAATAAGCACTGCAGATAATTGTCGTATATTAGACCCAGAAACCACAATTCTTTAGATGTTCTTTTTCAAGAGTCAAATCTTCCTTCTGAGCTTTAGCAAGCATTGCAATGCAGACTCAGTTTGCCTCTGTCTCAAGCATTTGTCAACTTCTTATGCTTCCCACAGATATTGTCAGTAAAACAAAGGGTTGGAAGGTGGAAGACTGAGATAAAAATTTTTTAATGCTTTAAATGACAAACAATTAAACAGAAATAACAGAATACCACATCTGAGTATCTCCTGCCTATATGTTGAAAGTTTTACTTGGCATAGTTCTGGTATTGTTTTATGTCCTCTGAGATTGATCCACAAGTAATCGTTAATATCAGTTGCCACTCCACTGTACTGATTCAAATTAACTTCATGTATATGCCATGGACAAAACATAAAATACAAAATTTATTCTCAAATTTACCAAAGACTTCTTTAACTGTAGCTTTTAAAAGCTAGGGATATCTAGGAAAATTATTTTCCTTAAACAAATTCTATTCCATGTAAGGTGTGATTGATTGGTGTTCTGTAGACCATACAAGAGCATTCAGTAGTAAATTAAATGATAGACTATATGGATAGCCTCTGAATATTGGTGTTGTCAGTGATATAAATCTTTATAATTTAAATAACATCATATGGCTTTATGGAAGAGCAAGAACTAAAATATGGTAAATTTGGAATGCCCATACTTATATGATTTATACCTACTAGACCTGTAAAAGATTGCTGATGGAAAACTTCCAAAATTTAATTATTATTTAATGAAATCTTCAAATATCCATACAGCAGCCCCACAAGGAACACAAATAAAAGTTTTATTGCATTTATGGTTTGCCCAGTATTAAAAGATTTACCTCTGAAACTACCTTTATATCACATAATGCAGGAGAAATGCTGAATAATTTACACAATTTTGTCAAATATCATGAAAATATAAAGAGCAGCAAAACTAGCGTGAAACTCTTTTCCACAAACTGAATGAATTCCTGCTATAAGCTGTAAAGTATATGGAATAACAAAGTAATAGCAGCTCCAGCTGTGAACATAACAGAGACAGGAAGTTCTTCCCATTTTTCCTTGCAAAAGAAAATGATATGTTCCTCTGATCTCTCAGTGAGAGAGAATGCAATGTTTTCTCCCAATCAAACATTTAAAATATGTTATTTTTACAATTATAAAATAACCTATTGGGCTGGGCGTGGTGACTCACACCTGTAATCCCAGCACTCGGGAGGCTGAAGCAGGAGGATTGGTGCAAGTTCGAGACCAGCCTGGGCTACAAAAGTGAGCTCAAGGCCAGCCTCAACTGCATAGCGAGACCCTGTCTCAGAAAGACAAAAAAAAAAATAAAATAAAATAAAATAAAATAAAAATAATCTATTGGTATAAATTATCTTAATGCTTTGACATTTTTAGGGAGTCTCTATAATTAAGCAAAAAATCTAGAATTTTTAGCAATGTGTAAAAATATCTGCCTTTAAAAATTATAGGAATGACATGGTGTTTACTTAAATGGCAGATAACGGCAAAGCCTAGAATGCCAACCTACTAAGTTAGACAGTCGTCCAGTCTGAAAAGTAAAGGTGGTAACTATTTTAATGGCATATGTATATCTCTATTTATATACTTAAATTTTCTGCCAATTTTTTCTAATGTCCAAAGAACACTGTATTCTTCCAAACAGTAGTAATTTTGAAATCTCTCATCCATAAATTTCATGCTTCTCAAAAGCAATTAACTTATTCTGAAAATATTCACATGTACATTTATATTCAATATTGTAATTATATAAGCTAGTTTTAAAAGAATAATTAAAAGATGTGTAAAAACATAAGCAGTTGAATCTAAGAAAATTAAGCCAAAATTTTACAATGATTCAGTAAATACTATTGAGCAAAATGTAGGACTGACTTGATACTGTTGCTCACTAATCCAGCACTAATTTCCAGAACATTTTCCATTCAGAGTGTTCCTTATGAAGGCAGCAAAACATTAGCAAATTTACTTGGTCATCTAGCACAGCTCTGGCAAATGAGACATAAACATTCACTACTTACAATTGTTTTAATTTTTCACATTGTTATAGCAAAATGCCTTGAGTATTGTGTAAACAGCATAAGTTTATTTATTATAGTTTTAGAGACTGGCAGTAGAATAGCAAGGTTCAGGAGGTGTGTGGTATTATGAAGTTACAGTTTCCGGAAGACAGGTGACAATATTTGCACAAGGAGTGAAACATGAGTAAGACCTCTAGGGCCTCTTTTACAGTACCACTAGTTCTTCATGACTTAACTTACAAAAAAATTTATTTCCATATACTAACTGATTGTGGATTAGATGTCAAAAAATAAATTGCTAGGGGAGGAGAGGCAAATGTTCAGTCTAGAGCAAGTGGATTTTGTCATGAATAAGAAAGATATTAAAATGTGATCTTGATTTTCAAAACTGTAGCAGGTGTTTGTTTCTGGAAGAGAAAGGCCAAGAGAATTACAGAAAAAAAATTAATAAGCTCTTGTCCTAAAGTCATCTACCATTTACCTCCAGATTCCTTATTTTATAAAGCATAAGAAAAAAAGAATAAGGGAGCAGACGAAGTGGAGTGGAAGATGAAGAGTGGATCTTTGTAACTCATGTGAATAGTGTTTTGATTATTTGAAGTTGAAAAGATTTTTAAGTACATGATACCAAATAGTGCTGTTAGCAGGATGGATCCAAAAGCAGTTTTTATTTACCTTGTCTTGTAGTTCTTTGTTATTGCTCTGAAATTAACAAAAACTTCATATTAAATGAGTCTGATTAATGCAGGAAAGACAGCATATGTGGGAACCTAATTAACTGGCCCAGAATATTAGTAAATAAAAATATAGTTGCATATAGATACATTCATAAATATATATATAAAATTCAGATATATGTGGATCATTTTCGAGAGTTTTTATCTAAAATTATTCGATAAATCAATAAAGAAAAAACTTAAGGAAGATTTTGACTATGGTATAGGACAAATATATCAGCCAATAAAGTAAACAAGATGTAAGATCAGACTAAAGTATAAGCATTGTACGTTTTTATCTTAAGACTTGATAAAGTTATAAGTAAATTGGACAATATTAGTAGAAGTTTGAAGGTAGAACTTAAAATCACTTTGAAATGATACATTAAGATAATTTGCCATATTTTATAAATTCCAAAATGATGCAGATTAATAGTTCTTTCTATTACTCTAAGCTTCTTTATTGACACAGGATCTCACATTTTAAGAAAGCAATCAATCATTTATATTGATGCATGTGAAATAAAGTATTACAAATATCTACCATATGGAGCTACAGAAAAATAGAGAAGTACCCATACCAAGTTCTCAGACATAACAGCAGACTCATCTAAAATACAGCTTACATATCCTACTGACTTTATAAGTATGACTGCTTTTGTAAAAGTTGAGTAAACTACCTTCTCCATGGTAAGCATAAATCTGTCAGCTGCTAAATTCTTTCTATCTCAGTTTTGTCCTCCAGAGGATTAAGAACATTTCTTTCTGCATTAGACAGGGTTCTCTCTTCTATTCCATTACCCACAATCTCCTTGTTTGTGGGATAATACTTGATAATTTATTCAAATATTTCCTACTTGCATTTAGATACATGAACCACCTGGCTTCCTTGCAGCCCCCTTTGGGTATACTGTACCTGTCAGCACAACACAATAAATATAACAAACTTAGTATTGACCACAGTATTTACAAGCCCAACCAACTAGAAATCAGTATGAGAATAGCTACTGAGCTCACAATATCTTCTTGAACATTCTGGAGCTATTTCTCCAATATCTCCCTTATTATGTCTAACATCTGTTAATAAACCATGATTATATTCACTTTTTTATTCCTATAACCTTGTACATATTGTTTCTCAAAAGTTCTTTTTAAATATGCTTTATTATTTGTTTGCTGCCTCTTTAAGTGCAGTACTTGTTATAAAAATTTGGGCGTTTGCATGGGGAGATGTAATTATATCTCCAGCCCTTTTGAATTTTTATTTTCAGGCTATTTTGTTAAGTTAGGACTATTAGTAATGCTATTAGTACTAGTATATTGTCTTATAAAATACTACATTATTAATCCATTATTTTATAATATTTATTTAGATTGAAATATTTGCATTACTTCCATTACTGGATAATCTTTTCATTGATGGTATCAGGGAATTCCTTTATAATATTACTAGTTTCTTATTAGCATTTTTCTAAGAGTTAAATAATGACATTTTCCTATGGCTAAAAATAACTATTTGTATATTATTTTCTGTAGTAGAAAATATTAATGAAGAAATGTCAATAAAATACTTTTGCATATACAAATTCCATAACTGATTGTTTCTGCAAATAAAGATATACATCTTTATATGATTCACCTATCTTATATTTACTTACTAGTTCACAGGACAACAGGACCAAGATAATCCAATAATTAGATAACATATAATGAGGTATAAACTGACCTATGGTTGGTAAGCAAACACTTTCTGAGATTGTATATATTGTCCCTCACTTGGTGGCATCTAAGAGTTTTTACAACTTTGGTTTTTTTCTTTTTTTTTTTTTTTGGTTTTTTTTTTTGTTTTGTTTTTCTTGGCCAACTTCTCTCCAGGCAAATCAGATTTATCCACATAGGGTTGTCTGTGATTCCCCCACCACTGTACCTTTCTCATTTGTCTCACTTCATTCACACAACATGGTTACTCTTAAGTGTTCTTTGTGTATTTTTTACAGAGTGTCACTTCTTTCTGTTTTCAAATATCTTCTGTAGTGATTACATGTTCAGTTTCCCCAATGAAAATATTTCTTTCTTACAGCCTCTTCTAGGCCATTATCATTTACATATCTAAGACTAGTTTGATGGATGCAGGACAAGTGTCATATTTATTTTTGTATACTCTGGATTATAGTTGTGTATATGTAATAAGATCACAATATCGATTTACTACTTGATAAAGGAGTAGTCTGAGATTTTTGCATTTCAAATTTACCTTGATCACCATAATTCTAAATACAGTATAAATATAAATATACAGAAGAAAAATTATTTTCTATTTATATTCAGTTTCATTTGAATCTATATTACAACAGAATGTCAGCTGGATGACACTAGTAGTAAATGAAAAATGTTCCAAGAGGTGAGGACACTGATAATATCTCAAGCAATTCATGATTTCTAGTTCAAATGAAATCATTACCACATTTGGGACTCATTTACAGACAGTTTCAAAAATCTCTATACGTATTTACCACTTTTTAAAACATCACTGTTTAGGCAAGGGCAGACACCAGTGTTCACTCCTTGGCACCACATGCCATGCTGGGTCTGTCCCTGTGCACACTGAGCCAGCCACTGAGACTGGGTATGGTGGTATACACCTGTAATCCCAGTGCTGGGGAGGATAAAAAGAGGAGGATCATTATGAGTCTGAGCAGCATATATACCAAATACATTTTTAAAAAATAAAGAAGCTAAACAGATAATTAAGCTGCCATTTCACATAGACATTTGCTTTCTTATGTGTCATAAACTCAAACTATTTCACAGTTGCTTTAGAATTAAGAATTGTCTTAGTTGCTCTTTTTTGTTACTGAGACAAACACCTGGCACCCAAAATAAAGGGAAGAAACCTTTATTCAGCTCATAGGTACTGGAGATTTCAGTTCATACTCAGCTGGCTCCAAGTATGAATAGAACAAGATAGAGAGCATCCAGTTCATAGTGGTGGGACAGCAATAAATGGCAAAAGAGGCAATAGACCAACCAAGGCAGCAGACAGCAAGAGAGAGAGGGTGGGGGTGAGAGAGAGAGAGAGAGAGAGAGAGAGTCTGTTTCTGTCTCTTTAATAATACATTCAGGTTATCACTAGGCTGGAGAAGGTACATATACCTATAATCCCAGCAGTACCAAAATACATAAGCTCAGTGAATCATTAATTAGCCTGAACCTCTAGAAGTCCTTGCCCCGTGGTTGCATGAGGCTTTGGGTGGAGAACTAAACACAAACTACAGCATGAATAATACTCTTTTACCAGATGATCTCATCTTAGAGTACTCATATGATACACAGATGTTGACCTTAGATGAATACACGTAACAAGGTGGGAGAGCTGCAAAGAGAAGAAGAATCAGTTGAATTTTAATACATTCTTTTTTTCTTTAATGGATGTGCAAGGAAATTTAGTCATGTCCTATCAAATATTAATGCTATTTGACCATTTTGACGATGGATTTTAAAATGAAAAGTTCTGTATCTTCTGGCTCTCAGTGTTTAATCTGATTATGGATATATACTTTTCACTCACTAAGAGCAGAAGGGAAGCAGGAAGAAGATAAATAAGGACACACATCCAGGACATACAGTGCAGCTGGCTATAATAACACTGATGACTAGTAGGACAGGAGATAGGAAAGTAGAGATTTTGTGAAATTCTATGAATACAGGGAACTATCTGTAAACCCCACATACTTTTACTGGTTGAAATTTAAATCTCTAAAAGTGAAGAAGTATTTGAAAGAGATTATGAAACAGTGAAGGCGATAAACAGTTTGATTGTTTAAAAGGCTAAAAGAATTCAAAGTGTAACTGGGTTCCCTAATGAAAACTCAAAAAGAAAAAAAAAATGTCATGAGGAATACTGACTTTTAAAAGAAACACCTTGAATTTTGCTAAAGGTAAGTTTTGTGTTAGGTATGTTGGGCGAGGTGGAGGTTATCTTGTGTGTGTGTGTGTGTGTGTGTGAGACTGGGGTTTGAACTCATGACATTTCACTTGCTAGGCAGGCACTTTTGCCATGAAGCTATCTCCCTGGCCCCCAAGGCAAGAAGTTTAGACAAAGAAGAAAATACTTTAGAATTTAACAATGGTATCAACTTAGCCACAGACCTTTGTAAAATTACAAAACATGTTTAAACCATTATGTAAGGCCCTCACATAGCACACAGGATATTCTTAATGACATCTCCAAAAGTTAAGCCTAATGTACACCAGTACAAAAAATAATTGAAAAGTTTCTGAGGTTCAAATCGGAACAAATAGAAGCAAACGGTTTTATTGTCATGCAACATTTTGAAAGTGACAACACCATAATAACTTGTAGTTTATAGTTAGCCAAGCAAATAATTTGACTCAATTTATATAATAATGTACGTATGGTAAACAGAACCTCAACAGCTCACCAAGATAATTCAGTATCTTGAAATCTATTATCAACAAACTAAACCATATAATTACGTAGTTATGCTTGTTACTGTTAGACAATAGAACATCAGCATAGAATGCAAATCCTCGGGGATGAAGGATGGAAAGCTCAATAAAATAAATTTTCAGGGGTCACTGCTTCACATTTCTCACATTTCTCAGATGCTATATACACTCCCAGGAATCACATTTGAAGAAAAGCCCTTTACTTCTGTTTTCATAAGTAAATTAGCAGTATTGGCATCCATTTGGAAGAAGATGTAAGTTGTTTGGTTATATTTCAAGTCAGCTATGTGAATTAAACCTGTATCTCTAATACTAGGTAATGAAGTTCCAATTTATTTTTATACTTTTTTGATTCTCTAATTTCTTCAGTCTAGCAGCCTATAAATAGACTTTCAATTACAAGGTTGTTTATTAAATAAATATGATGATTTACTTTCAGTAAGAGAGTTTAATAGTAAAATATCAGACAATATAAACTTAGTTATATGAAATGTGAGCTACAATACATCTTGTAATCATCATAGTCTGTACAAGGAAGAAAATCTCACTATAATAATCCAGAGTCCTAGGGGAAAGAAAGAAATCTTTCAATATCGTACTCAGTTTGAGTCACTACGGCAACATGACTTGGTCTGGGTAGCTCATCCATAAAAATTGATTTCTCTCAGTTCAGAATATTAGCAGTTTGAGGTCAGGAAGCCAGGATTATTGGGTTCTGGTGAGGATCTTCTTTAGGATTACAGTCTGACAACTTCTTGTTGTATCCTCACAGGATAAAAAGAGGGTGAATGAGCCTCTGTGGGTACTTTTTAAAATAGTGCTGCTATCATCTTAACTGTCAATGTACCTCAGTACTCCTATATTAAATCTAATCTACATAGTGATGTTATTAGTAGCTGTAGATTTTGAGAGTCGTACATGTTAAGCTTGAAGGAAGAGATATTTAAAGCCCTAAAGTGCATGATGGGTGCGTGCTAATACGGCCATTGTGTCAGGGCTGAGGGTAAGCAGGAGAAGAAGCAATGACTGAAACAGGTAATCAGTAGGAAGACCAGTTAAATACTGCAGACAAGAGAGGATGACAGTAACTGAGGCCAGGGCAGTGTCCATGCACTGGTGGGAAGTAGTCCAATTCTGGTTACCTCTGAATGCAGAGATAGCATCATTTCCCCATAGACTAAGTATAAGCTATAGGGGAAAAAAAGAATTTTTGTTTAATATTTAACCTAAACAACTGGAAATATGAAACTACTGTCAATAAAACTGTGGAACACTAGAGGATGCTTGAGAAGATTTTTAGAAATGCAGCACAGTGGGAGGTGTTCATTACACACCCAGGTGAGGATGGTGAGTGCTTGCTAGGCCATCTATGTCTAGGGTTCTAAAGTTGTGAGTGAGAAAGTGATCAGGAGCCAAAGTACGGCAAAAAAGAAGGAAGGGGAGAGGAACATATAAGTAAGTAAGATGTGTTATGCTTATGTACCATCTCTCCACAATGAATGGAATCACTACATATCACAAACATGTACTAATAAAAATAAAACTTAATAAAGTCCAGTGAAGCCTGAGCATCCTATGGACATGACACAAAGCTGTCGGCTCACTATGGAGGAAGACACAGATAAGGACCAAGGACAGAACCTGGTGAAGATGGCCAGCAGAGTGGATTAATAGGAAGGGACAGTGACCAACAGTAAGTAGCACAATAGAGGCAAATGAAGAAGGCATGGTGCCCAAAGGGCCAGGGATGGGAGGGAGGGAGAATTAACACTGCCAAATGCTGCTCACAGGTCAAGCAGGATGAGCAATGAGAACTTACTAATGCTTTTAGGAGTATGAAGGGCATTAAATGTCCTTGGTAACAACAGCGTTGAGGAACAGTTGGAGCAAATGCTTGAGGAAAGTGGGTGTAGGAGAAAATGAATAAAGAATTAAATGAAGAGATTTACTAAAAGCAGGGGGAAGAAAGACAGTCATGTACCTGGGAAGAGAGGCAAGGTTGAAGGATAATTTTATATTCATTTCAATTTATAAACGTAAATTTTAAAATTCTTTTGCAGCAATAAACCATATAAAATAAGATACTAGATTTATACAATTAAAATACATTGAAATTTAAAAGTCATACGACATTTTTTTCTATTTTATAACTTTTAATAAAGCATTTACTTCAAGAGGAAAAAGATCAAATATAGTGAATTTTTTAATAATACACTATGAAACCAGAAGACACTTAATTGAATGTATTTCAAAGAAAAAGTCATTTAAAATAAGGAGGGAATACTTCCTTCAGTCTGGAAGACAGTAGCATGTACAGCTGCAATGAAGGGATTAACTAGGAAATCAGTCTTGGACTATATTAACAGCAAGTAAAATTGGGTTTCTTTATCTTTACAATTAAAACTGTCTAGAGTCTAGGTGTTCTTTAATAAAACAGACTTATCTTGCTTATTCTTTATGCCACATTAACAAAGACAAATGGAATAAATATGGAAGGATATATAGGTGGGTAAGAAAAAATATATTTCAAATGCTCTACTCTTGTTCTGGAAGGTTATTTAGAGTCCTCTAAAACAATAAAGCTCTTTTGGCTTGTACTGGGCAGGAAAACATAGAAAATCTCCTGCAAAGCTGCATAAAGCAACTTTAAGTATACTTACTGCGAATGATAAGAGTAGCAAAAATTGTATATGTAAGCACTGGAGATTCCAAAAGGGCTTCAAGACCTCATAGATTGGTACCCTGAGCACTCTTTGCTTTATGCATTTTTTTTTTCCAAAGAAGGACAAATAGTGACATGACACGTCTTTAATCTCACTGGCCATTTTGTTGCTCATATGTCCTCTGAGGCACACTAATTATGAAAAAGAGTGTCAGACATCAAATATGATGTCTTGACGGAGTTACTGAAGGGCACGAGGTAAGAAAAAAATCAGAATTAACCTTTCCCTGCTGCGGTACGCAGCAAAGAGCAACAGAGCAGATATTGAGCTTACTGACAAAAAGAAAAATTTCAAGGGGACCAGTGAGCCATTTCATTCCCTTAAATGGATTAAAAAGCAATTCAGACACTAGGCACAAAGTAGCACAAAACAATCCCAGAAAGCTAAAACTATAAATTGAGGTACTTACAAGAGCTGAATTAAAGCGTGCATGATTTTTAATGTTTTTGACTTTTCACAGTAATATGCTCTCACAGAATTTTAACCAGTTTTAACTGCCTAAGCTATACATTTTTCTCAAAGGACAAAAATTTGACATTTTTGCCAATTCCCAATTATTGATGTAACAAAAATGAGGAGAGGAGATATTAAAAAATAATATAGATAGACAAATAGATAGATATTTCATTTGAATTTCAACTTGCCAACCAGTAACCTATTCATGCTGAGCTCAGGTAACTTAATTATATAATCAAAGAATTTTTTTCCAGGTACTTTATAAAATTGGTTTGTATTTGACAATATTTTACACTTTTGCTAAAGAGTTACCAATTTATTACAGATTCAGATTTAACTGTAAACTCCTTTCAAAGTCTGACACAAAGGTACCACCTTTTAGGGGCCCTATATATTACTGGGTGCTCTTCTGTAAATTCATTCCCTGGAGGATATATCCATAGAAAACTAGTACTAGAAGGGGGTTAGGAAAAAAACAAAGAAAGAAAACTAATATTAAAAAATGCTGTTTTGGTTTTGGAAGTGCACTGAACCATATCATATCTGTGTATATATCTATAGGTGATTACCTATAATACCCTTTAAGTAATGGTTATTCAATGGATGCTGTATCACATCTGTTTATAATAAATGCACCGATTGATACTGGCAGAACTGAGAATGGAGCAGAGCCTGAGGAATTTCTAGCAACTCAATATGCTCATTTATGATAGGAGGCCTCAATTTGAGTTAATAAATGAACCAATTTAATTAATCTGTAAGAATACACTAATTTCATGCACTTGTAACTAATATACTGGGTTACACAGATAAAAAGATTGACACAGAAAGGCATGAAAGAAATATGTACATAGATGCAAAAGGTTTCGAAACAGCTGGAGGGTAAGAATGTTTGTTCTTTTTTTTTTTTTAATAGTATTTTTGTTTTGTTTTGTTTTCAGTACAGGATCTACAGAATCTACAGGGTTTCACTACTTAGATGGGACTCCTAGTGATCCATCTGCTTTCAGTCCCCCAAGAGCTGAGATTACAGGTGTGAGCCACCACTCCCAGTCTCAGTCACCCCCTCAGGGCACCCCAGGAGTGGGGCCAGCACAGTTTGCAAGGATGGAATCCAGGTTGCTGTGTCTGCCTAAGCAGGCCCTTTAATCCGCAGAGCTATTTAGCTGGCCCTTTATTTTATTTATTTATGTATTGGTTTTTTGTGTTTTTGTTTTGGTACTGGGGATTGAACTCAGGACCTTGCATTTGTTAGGCAGTCACTTATGCAGCTGAGCTATGTACCTGGCTTGAAATGAAACATATTTTGGCCTGAATGATTGTGTTTTTCCACCAAAAAATCCATTTTTCCAAACTGTATCTAGTTTTAGCTGCTCACGCTATTGTGGCAGTACTTGGAGGTGGAGTCATGAGACTTGATTATGCTCATCTGATGACACAGTGCCTGAGTACCCATGACAGGATCTGTGTATTAAAAAAGAGACATCAGTTTTCTTTCCTGTGAGGACAGAGGTATCAGGGAGCCACCATCACGCTAGAATGGCCCCTTGGTGATCTGAATCTGCAAGTGCTTCTAGAATGCTGAGCAGTAAGTACCCATGTTCAAACCACCCAATCAATGGTAATCTCAGTTTAGTAGCCCAAGGGAAGACAGAACACAGGGAAACCCCTTGGCCTAAAATTCCCCCTCAAGTCATCTCACAAAAATGTTGCTTCAAAAGCAGTATTACACAGAAAGTAATAAGTCACTCACACAGTCAATACAATTAGTTTAGATATAATTTTTTTAGACTTTGGAATTTCAGATATGATCATATGAGCTGGGAAAAACTGACAAGTGTTTCACCTTAAAATTTTAACAGTTGTCCATGTGACAACATTCAAAACCACAGAGCAGATAATAACACAGAAATAGACCTTTCACTCGGCTAGATATTGCACTGTTACAAATGATATATAACAATTAACTGTGAAGAATTTCATTACATTTATTTAATCTCAAGCAGTATAAGAAGGTTATATGGTAGCAGGCACAGGGAAGAAAGGTGCTAAAGGGTGGTTACCATTTAAGAAAGAAACATACCAAACAAGCTGAAGAGGGACATGTCCATGAAGAGATAGATAGATAAATAAATAAATAAATAAATAAATAAACAAATAAATAAATGTGGTATTTATACACAATGGAGCTCTTCTCTGTAATAAAGGACAGTACATTTATGTCATTTGTAGGCAAATGGACTCAGCTTATGAACATAACTTGCACTGAAATAAATTCTGCACATAGATTAAATATCGTTTCCCTTACATGAGAAACTAAAACTATGAATGATTAAAGAGCAAAATAAAAGATGGAAAATAAGAAACAAAGATACAGATCTTTTGTAAATTGGAAGGGGATCAGGAGATGGAGGTAGATGTAAAAATAATTACTATGCACTATGTACAAGCTCCAACTCACCACAATGAATGAAAACATTATGGACTACAAACATTGCTACTAAAAATAAAACTTTCAAAGAAAAAGATCAAACTAAAAACTTCAACTACCCTATCAAACTTTTGTAATAAATGCTGCCTCTTTCATTTTTCAATCTAATCAGAACTTAGAATAAAAGACTGTAGTATCTACCCTAGGTTTGTCTGTACAAAAATGAGACATAATTATATTTGCATTTTTGTACACAATCTATTCTTTTAATAGTAATTTGAACAAACCAGCTTGTACTGTCCTCCTGGAATATTATTAAGATGTTTGGTAGTCCAAAATCACAGCATCTGAGATATACATTTATTGATCTTCTTTTATAAATGGTTCAATTATAAAATACTCAAGTGGCAAAAATATAAACTGCATCATGAAGTATTTCATCTATATAAAGAATTCCAGCCAAAGTTATATTTTCTTGATCACTCATCTGCTCATGATGCTTTTGTATACACACAAATGTCCTCACAGGGACTATTCCAGGTATCATCTCTTGAGGGCAATGTTAAAAAGGGTATGTCATCTACATACAGTAACACCATCCAGGTTTTGTCAACCTATGTGTTTTTGAACATTTTGCTATTCACCTGCTATATTACAACTTTTAAGATCTCCATGAAAGAGGAACAAGGAATCTCTACACTGTTCCCCTGTCCAAGATGCAGGTAATTTAACCTGGAAAATTTAGGAATCATTAGGAGGGAGAGTGGATTCAAGTGTTACTGACATTCAGTTTCTACACAGGAACAATTACTCATGAAAGATTGTAATGCTTCCACAAAAGGAGCTCACATAAACAGGACTAACATATTTAATATGTATACAAATGTTCACCTGAAATTGTACAACTGGACAGGAAGGCCTGACTAAACATAGGCTCATACATGCCCACTGGAAGTAAAGCACAATACTATTGTAGCCTTGCAATGCCCCTGCAGTCAACAGGCTGGAAGCATACTTTATGCTAGGTGAGGGAGATGAGGTGTGCATCTCCATAGCCTTGTGCTCAGTAGGCACATTCTATGAATTAGTGCTTCATATTAGCCAGACATTCCAGTCTTGCCAACATGTCTCTGTACAACTGGTTTCTAATCACCAAAGCATTCTTTGCATGTCTTTGATTAAAGAGATCTTTCATTCTTGAAAGTTGACCCAATATTACATACTTTACTTTTTCCACTCCTTCTATTCATTTGCTTCTAGTCAGGATGACTTGAGAAATTTGCAACTGTTCAATAAATGAATAAACTTTAAAAAGATAAATAAACAGATACATTCCCAGGATCAGTATGTTGTATACAGTATGCCTTGAACATCTCCTCTTAACAATGTAAACTTTCATAATGTCTAAATCTCACAATTACTGAGCCGGGCGTGGTGGCACACGCCTGTAATCCCAGCACTCGGGAGGCGGAGGCAGGAGGATTGGTGCGAGTTCGAGACCAGCCTGGGCTACAAAAGTGAGCTCAAGGCCAGACTCAACTGCATAGCGAGACCCTGTCTCAAAAAGACAAAAAATAAATAAATAAATAAATAAATAAATAAATAAATAAATAAATAAATCTCACAATTACCGAGTATAAAAAAAAACTAAAATAAACTAGGGAAGGGGCATTATTTAAGAAAATCCTGGATATACATTCTTGTAGAAAGTATGAGTGGGGGGCTTGAGATATACCTCAGCAGCACAGTGCCTGCCTGGCAAGTGCAAGTTCTCAGTTCAATTCCCAGGGTTGTTTTTTTTTTTTTTTTTTTTTTTAAGTATTAATGTGATGAGAGATAAACTGCACTTATCATTTAATGTTTGTGTTCTAGACAAAAATTCATTTGATATTGAAATGATCCCTTCTATAATAAGAAGGCTGTGGGGGCCAGGGAGATAGCTCCATAGCACAACAGCCTGCCTTGCAAGTGTAAGGTCATAAGTTGAATCCTGGTCCCACCAAAAAAAAAAAATAAATAAAAATAAAATAAAATAATAATAATAATAATAATAATAATAATAAGAAGAAGAAGAAGAAGAAGAAGAAGAAGAAGAAGAAGAAGAAGAAGAAGAAGAAGGCCGTAAATTCAGGGCTTACATCTATTTTTTAGTAATCTGTTAGGTTACAATGAAAACTCAATGGTAACCCCCAAAATGAAACACAGAAGAACTTGTAGTTATCTGCAAAAAAAGAAACAGACACATATTTCATAACCAGAACTTTAGATCATTCATTTTAACTTAAATCAAATTTATTAGAGTGTGCAACTGCATCCAGAGTAAAAGGCATTACATACAATTGGCCTTCTGTGTAGTTGGTGCCTTCTCCATGGGCTCAATCAAGCACAAATGAAAGTTATTAAGACAATAAATTACATTTTTACAGAAAATGTAAACACTTCTATTTCTTATCACACTCCTAATTGATACTGTGTCATAAATATTTACTTAGCATTTATATTATATTAGGAATTATAAATTACATAATATTTAAAACATTTGGAAAGGTGTACATATGTCATAAACAGTAAACCTTTTCCATTAAGGGACTTTAGCATTTGTAGGTTTTGGTATCCATGAGGACTACTTAATCCAATACCCCTTACACACGAAGAATGACTCTATCTGGAATGTTCAAAAGATTCCTTGGCCAATGGCATTAATTATAAGGTGGGTTAAGCACAAATGACTTGAAAAGAAATGGGTGACAGTTATTATTCAGTAGTGCCCACTGTAAGAAGGTAGGGGTGCCCTATGGCAAGATAAGAAACAGAGTCCCTGATTCATATGCTTAAAATAGCATCTTTAAAGTATGGCAATACAGAGGATAATAAATTCCCCATCTCACCAAAGGAGGCATCACAGTACCAAAGTGAAATTCCTTACCTTTAATTAGGTCTGAAAGTTCAACAGGAGCTTCAACAAAATATCATCAAAATGTAACGCTATGTGAAATCCATAATGCCATGTTCATATGAACATTAATTATATACCTAAATATTTACAAAACTATATATGAAGTTTATTTTTCCCTTTGGCATTACAGTATACTGACTCCCTTAGTAGACCATGAGTGGTAATAGCTCATGTTTCTTTGAATTTAGTTTTAGTAGCTAAATTTCAAACACTATGACTGACACATAATCCTATTTCTATAAACATTTGCTAAATACATGGTATGATTAGGACTAAAATTAATTTTTCACAATTAAAAGTTTTAGCTTCAACTCACTTTCTCAAGTTTTCATTAGGGCCAGCCAAATAGCTCAGTGGATTAAAGTGCCAGGGGCTAGATCCTCTGACCTGCCATGATGATCCTGCCTTCAGGGCATGCTGAGATGGCAATTGAGACTGGGAGCGGTGACATGCTCCTGTAACCCCAGCTCTTGGAAGGCTGAAAACAGGTGGTGGATCACTTCAAGTCTGATCTAGTAGTGAGACCTGAACACCCTGTAGATGCTCCCCTAAATATGAAAGAAAGAAAGAGAGAGAGAGAGAGAGAGAGAGAGAGAGAGAGAGAGAGAGAGAGAGAGAGAGAGAGAGAGAGAGAGAAAGAAAGAAAGAAAGAAAGAAAGAAAGAAAGAAAGAAAGAAAGAAAGAAAGAAAGAAAGAAAGAAAGACTTTCATTAGTGGGAGACACCTCCTGTATAACATTGATGGTAATTTGCATGTATATAAAATGGTTGGATATAACAAGCCCACGTGTTAAGGCTTGACTGCTAGCTTGTCACTTTTGGAACTACAGCCTTTAAAAGACAGAGCCCAGAGGGATGTCATAGGCCACTGCTGCATGCCCTAGAAGAGGAGTTCAGGATGGCAGTCTCTTATTTCTATCCTTTTCCTGGGTGTTATGAGGAAAAGAGCTTCCTCTGGCACACATTCCTGCCATATTGCCTGGATGACTCCTGAAAAGCAAGGAAGGCAGCTAACAATGGATGGAACCCTTCCCACTTGTGAGCCAAAATAAACCTCTCTCCTGCTATGTTGATTTTCTTAGGTAGCTTATGACCAGGACAGAAAGCCAAGTAACACAGTGTATGTATTCATAATGCTAAATTTGGTATGTTTAAATATAAATATATTAAATGCTCTAAATTTGAATTAAATTTGGCTGAAAATAGCAAATAAATGAAGCTGTACACATTCAACCAGAGCATAATTAGGAGTCAGACAGATTGAGGGTACAATCCCAACATGCCGCTTAGTCTCTACATAATCCCTAGCTGTAACTTAATCTCATGGAGCCTCTATAAAAGGGAGTGAAAGCCAATTCTCAGCTGGTGGGTGTGGCCCTGCATATAATATATTTATAGTAATATCCATTTTCTATTCAAAGCACAGTAGAAAGCAGCTACTCTTATCCTGATAATCATTATTATGGATATTATTTTCTGTTTTATGAAACAATAAGGCTTTTTACCCATATTATTGACTTAAGGATGAAAATTGGTGAAATGATCACTTTTAAAATGATTATCACAATGTTCACTGCAGTATAAAATATTAAAACATAGAACTTTAAAAAAATTTCTTTAGGTCCTCCTATTTCTATATTAAAGATCAAAAATACTATTGCAGAAGTTCTTTTACCTAAAACAAGGGAACATAATTCTTAATTCAAATGTAAGTCTCTAGTTTCCTGCAGAATGATGCTTGCTAAAGATAATGTTTTCTTTTTCTATTTTATGGAATGGTCCACAGGATGTTCAGGGTCTCACTACTAGATCTGACTAGAACTTTCAAACTTTCAAACCTAGTGATCCACCTGTTTACAGCCTCCCAAGAGCTGGAATTACAGGTGTATGTCACCACACCCAGTCTAAATTGCTATCTCAGCAAGCCCCTAGGGCAGGGCCAGTATGGTAGGCCTGGAGATTGAGCCTCAGCCCCTGCACCTGCTTGTAGGTGCTTTAATCCACTGAGCTATTTGACCAGCCCTTGGTGAAGGTAATTTTTAAGGATTCTAAGGAAATATAAGAACATATTCTTTATTATATAATACTGCCTTTGATTTATCTGAAATTTTTCACTTTTAGCCTATATGATCAACTTTTACTGACTACAGCACAAGAAGAACCAACTTTCTCACACCAAATACTGAAGATCAATAGTTCTTTCCCAAATTTTATAGCACAATTAAAATGTGTAATAGGAATAATTCTCTCTTCCAACCCTAAGGCTAAAACTAGAGTTATTGACTAAGTCAAAGTTATGTGGTATAACATTTTTTATTATGTTTATGGAGAATATGAAGGAGTTTATGCCTTTTAAATGCAATTTGTTAAGTGAGAAACACTGTAGAGGAAATATCCTTAGTATCAGCAAAACATCAATTGTTTAAAAATCTCTGTAAGGAATATTTTGTAGAACTAAATCTGTATTTCTTGATACTAGTTTGTGGTCAACTAAAACATCAAACTGAAGTTTAATGACTAAAACATTCTTGAATTTAGTAAAACCCAGTTATTTCGAACTACTTCTTTGCAGCATTATCACTTTCAATTAAACTGTTAGGAATGCAGATGTGAGGGCAATATGATATGCATATATGGATAGGTAGGGCAAAGGAATCACGACAAACTCCAATAGAAAAGAAACGTGTATACATGAAGTGAAGTCAGTTTAGTAAAACACAGCACCGTTGGAAGAACATATGTAATAACCATGGTCTAGGATCTCGAGAAGCTGTTCTTTTCACTAATAAAATTTAGCAGTCACTAAATTTTGCAGAAAGGTAAAAATTATAAATTTGTGACATACTGTTTTTGGCTATTTATTTTGGAATCAGAACAAAACTCAGGGCCTAGCACTTCACAGGCAGGTGTTTGTATTCTTAGACTACATGACCACATAGGCTATATCTGTGACCTGGGTATTTCATTTTAAAGGTGGTACACCTCAAATATACAGTGATCAAGATGCTATGGAGAAAATACACTGAGACTTAGATTTCAGTTTGGTCTTGATTAGCATTTAGAAAAAGCCTAATTACAGTTTCTTGTTTTTATCATGATTATCAATGATGATAATAACATGATACAAACATTGATGCTGGCCATTAACTATTCAAGGTTTTTAAGCCCTTTTTATTATTAAACATTAATTTAAACTAGATTTTGTTTATTTTGAAACAATCATTTGAAAGTACATCCTCATGCACCCCCAGAATTATAGATGTCACAGCCATGGACAGCAATTTATATGGATGCTTTCTTCCACAGATAAGGGCATAGCACTCAAAAACATATTCACAGTTAAGTTTGAATGTTTCTTTATTTTACAAAAAAAATATGCATTGATCTGTAACGAAACGCAGTTTCTCTTCTAATTTAGTTACAGTGCAGTGGCTTTTGGTCTGAAGATAAGTTATCTCAATAAGCTCTTGCATATTGGAGAAACAGTAAAATACACACACAAATAT
This sequence comes from Myocastor coypus, assembly GCA_004027025.1. Lineage (NCBI taxonomy): Eukaryota > Metazoa > Chordata > Mammalia > Rodentia > Myocastoridae > Myocastor > Myocastor coypus. The sequence continues at coordinate 20,453 of PVJA010011991.1, forward strand.
ACATACACTCATCATCATTACCATCACCAACACATTTCTGTGCAAACTGGTTAAAAAATCACTTGCATTTTTTTCCTCTTGACTTCCCACATCCACAGATACACTTAGGTAACTTTCGTACTGCTGTTGCTGGCCAATCCTTCTGTTGATCTTTGGTAAATTCAGCTACCCATACATAGCCCCACTGTAGCTCCTGTCTGAATGAACTCATCGTTTACTACAGAAATATGGACCCACTTGACTGGAACTCCCTCGCCCATTCTTCTGTCCAACTCAGTAAATCTGTCATCACTCTTTTTCTTCTAAGAAACAAATGTTGACTTCTGAAGTTACTCTAGCAATCTAAGTCCTCGTTAGACATACTACTGCTAATTAAGTTCACTTATAAAATGGCTAGGATGTAACTACCATCTTCTTTCTCCAATTCTCTAACTACACTTGGTTCTCTGGCTCTCATATTATTTCTGTTATAAGATATTATACTTTGAATCAACAGTTATATTTTCCTCTTTAATTTTATATCTGGTGATTTTTAAATGGTATTTTTCCTTAGTTTCACCTTAACTGCAGGTTTAAGTCAGTATATTCTTCCTACTCGTCTATTCTTTCATTTAACATATTTACTTTTTATGTAGAAATTTATGCCATGCATTTCCCACCAAACGCTGACATGCATAACCTGTTCCCACCCATGAACCCATATCATCTGCTTAGGCTCAACCTTTAGAATCGACCATGAGCCTTGTCTTTCTAGTTCCTTTCCAGCTTTGTGTCTTCTCACCACCTCACGCTATCATCTACCACTTACGCTTTAAAAACTTCAGCAACCTTTTCTCTCAAGATAGAACCCAGTTTTGAGTTGAATCCTGGCCATTTTTATTAAGACATACCATGGACTGTAGAAATTAAATTTTTTAATTATTTTTTATTGTTTAAATTTAACATGAGTTATATTACATATTTTCATCATCAGATCAGTTTAGATTAATACATATAGGTA
>PVJA010011991.1:21552-53245 GCA_004027025.1 Myocastor coypus
AAGAATATACTTCTCTTTGGACTAAGAGGAAGCAGGTACATATACAGTCAAATTTTTTTTTTTTTTTTTGTCTTTTTGAGACAGGGTCTCGCTATGCAGTTGAGGCTGGCATTGAGCTCACTTTTGTAGCCCAGGCTGGTCTCGAACTCGCACCAATCCTCCTGCCTCAGCCTCCCCAGTGCTGGGATTACAGGCGTGAGCCACCACGCCCGGCTACAGTCAAATTTTTAAGAGATCTCATTTGGTTTTATTTTCCTAAGCTTTCCCCATTTACTATATCAGCTCTTTGAAACATTTTTAAATCAGTTAACAACATTATTCCTTTATATTCTAGCCATATTTTAATTTTTAGCTGATAAAAATAAGCAAACACCAAAATACCAAATATTTATTTTCTTTGATGTCAATAGCATTCCAGGGATTCTTCCACCTTTTAACAATGAAATTATGGAAGATGATGAGGAAGGTTAAGATAGTGATGCCAGCTGTTATGATGATTGAAATAGATATGTAAGTTTATACTATGTGCAATGGGCCACTCTGATGTCTAGCATGCATTAGTTTTTAATCTTCCAATTAATCCGTGAGCAATATATCCTCAATATAATCAAAAATAAATAATCATTAGAGTATATCCTCCGCAGAATTTATCAAAGGCAAAGGCCATTGTACTTCATGTTAGAAAATAGATCATAATAAATGAAGATATCAATTATTTAGATGTTTAGATGCTTTACAGTTATATAGGCTTTATTCAAAGTCAAAGGTATCAGATTTCTGCTCACCAACTAAGCTTTTCTATCCTTCACAATTTTTGAAGTATTATATTAGATGTACAGCCAAATATGAAACCAAATCCCTTATAATGATATTCCAGTCTCTTTAAAGTAGCCTCCTCAACACAACAATTAGCCCTTATTTTGATTATTCCATAAATCTGACTTCCTAACCTTTGTCGTTTTAAATTTCATTTTTCCATTGCCTTAGCATCTGAGAACTCATCTAGATAATCCAAACATTGCAACAGAGAATTAGAGCAAAAAAGGAGGTACACATTCTATAATTTTGAAGGAAAAACAAACAAACAATGCTTACAGCATCTTATAATAAAGACAGTCTATGTCAATTATTAATCTTATATAAACTCTATTTATTTAAAAAAAAAACATGCTTTATTACTGAAGAATTCCATCTTCTTTTGTACAGACCCTGCTGAAAGCTTCTATTTTATGCTTAATTAATTTTCATGTTCAAATAAGTGTAAATTCCAGACACAGAAGAATAATACAATGTATTTTATGTTTGTTCTTTTTGAGCACATTCAACTTACTTGTTAAAAATGTAATTTTGTGTAAGTTATTATTCCAGACAATAGAAATACTGCAACAAGCACACCATCCATAGAGTTTGAGCTGAGAAGACTGTTTTAGTGCAAGGAAATGTGCAATAAGCAAATGTATTTTTTAAAATGTTTCATGAAGAGATCTTGAAAAAATTCAAATCACACATTAAAACAGACTGGCTGTTCAGTTTGTCAGCCCTGACACATATGTTAGGGCTGAGATGTTAGACTGACAAGAGGAGCTATATCCAAGATCAGTAGTAACAACCACTGGGTAAAGTCTCAGGAGGAACTCAGCTTGCTGGGTTTGTCAGATAAATAGAAAAGATTGTTGTGAGCTTCAAAGAAGCTGAATGCATTTCAGTTTTAAATTGTTATAAAATTTGCTACTTCTTTCTACTTTCTGAGGTTGCCAAATTAGGTAAAAGCACATATTATATAAAGAGTAGGTTTTTTTTAGCATTTCTACTTTATACCTAAATACATACATACCAACTAAGGCTGAGGGCCTATTATGTTACTAAACCCATAGAGTATTTTGTTCAGTGATAGAAATATAAGCGATGTTGTAGAAAAGATGTTAACCCAAATCCATAGTCAAATGACAGATCATAAACTACATGGAATGAAAACATTACCACCTTCTTATTAAATGAGTTTCTTTCTCCCCTCACTAATACCTATCTAGCAATACCTAAGATCTTTAAGGCAGTAGCATTACCTCACAGTATGGAATGCTGTCATTGTTAGCAATGTGAGTGTTATTTAAGCTTTCTCTTTATGATATCCTCCCACAAATCTGCCACACATTTGTACTGAATTTATTGAATTCTTCTTTAGCCAAAAAAAAGAACAATACCTAGTTAAAATCCAATAGAAACTTTAGGAGAGATACAAACAGGGATACAACATGCTTATAGCTTTGAAATCATATATCTTTATATTCTAAAATATTAATAATATAAACATTTAAATTTTGTAAATTTTTGTGAATATTTAGATGTTATGCAGGAATTTTTTTTTCCTGTTTCAGAGCAAGGGATCAAACTCAGAACATTTGCATGCTAGGCGAATGTTCTACCACCAAGTATCCATCAACCCAAGTCTGTAGGTCTTAATTATTATTCTATTCTTTTTTATCTTATTTCCAGATTAATAACATGTTTTAGAATTTTTCATCATGAATGTGTGACTGTATAGTAGCTTTAAAGATCAAAATGAAATTTTCTACTTCAAGATTTTGAGATGAATTTAATATTTCTTTACTTTTCTCTGTAACTCATTAAACATTTCTCTTGGTGTTGTCTGACAATAACTAATACTGTTACCTATTAAAAATTATTCTGAGATGGAAGCCATTGTAGTTTACATGAGGCCAAATGCTGTGAAAATGTTAGATAAGCAAGTCTTAATGTTATTGGACTAGAATACAAGGCACATTGGTCGTTGGCTGCCAGCAGAGGGGTTCTGCTGCTGCTGGAATTCAGGAACATTGAGAAATCCAGAAAGAATTTACCTGACAACCAAAGACCAGCTGAATCACAGACTACTGGAAAACCAAGTCCAGTCTATACAACTCTTAAAACCATAAAGAGGAAGTGCAGGAATATAACATGCTCCCTAACAAAGATAACTTAACCATCTCCTGATGGAGAGCTCTCAGAAAACACATCTCATGACAGATCTTCAGTGTCTGAGATCCAGCACCCTATTCTAAGAATAACTCGAAGAAAGCAGATCATAATTTCACTCATACCAATGTCTTTCTGTAAGAGAAAAACAGAAAATCGCTGGACTAAATAGAGTCTGTTGCTGAAAAAAAAAATTGTCTCTGAAGGAGAATCTCATGCTTCTGGTGTTTCTAGAATTGTGCCTTCCTCAGAAATGACAAGAACCAGAAGTAAGGCTAAAACTTTAACAGGTCAAAGCCAAGAATCACATGCAGAAGCTGTATCTGATGCTGAATCATCACGCTCTGACATTTCATTCAATGGAAGTACACATAACTAGAATTATGCCCAGGAAATCATAGGCACAAGCTGGTAATAAATACACCACAATTGTATCACAAAATAAAAAAGATAATCATGGATATTTCTGTGGAGGATTCATATGCCAGACAGAATTTTGAGGAAGAAGAAAACAGAGTAATAGAGAATATAAATGATAAAATTCTCAGTTGAAGTGTCTTTCTCAGCTCCAAGACACCAGCCTTCAACAGCTCGTCTGTCAAAAACATTCAACCCCTCAAAATAATAAAGCCACACTGGAGCCCTCAACTCTGAACTGTGAGATTGTAATGAAATCATTAGCTCAAACAATTGCAATTATAGAAGTGAACAGATAGAATGAAGAGAGAAAAAGCACTTTGAAAATAAGTGACTTGACAAAGCTCAGCAGTCATGATGATGATGGTGAAGAGTCCATAAGAAAAGCTGTCAGTGAGGACAACAATCGTGAAAGGAGTGAACTCACCTAGTCTCTGGATATAGATCATTCTGTCTTGGTAGCTCTCAGCAGGGATCAAAGCCTGCAATCTGAATGCAGCAGAAGTGAAGAGGACACCTTGTGTTTCATTGAAAATAGTGGTCAAAAGGAATTGTCAAATGAAAATTCACAAAACACATCTCATGACAGTGCTTGTCTTCTAAGTGATACAACTCCTGGATTAAATGATGACAAATATTTTTTATTTGGATGATAAGGCAAGTGAAGTTATCACTGAGGAAGAAAAAGGAGAGGAGGAAGATGGAAACAGTGAAGACAAACCATCAGACAGTGACAGAAAAGACGAGTACTGTGATGAAGATGACTTACTATTTAGTAAGTCTAAACTCCTGAAATTGACAAGTAGCAGCATAGACCCTGGTCTGAGTATCAAAGAATTGGGTGGTATGTATTTTAAATGTAATGCAGAACAACTTCAGTCTAAAAAGAAAACGGTAGCATAGATCAAGGAGAAAAAGTAAAATGAGCTCCTAAAGAAAGCTGTTATTACACCCGATTTTGAAAAAGAAAATATTGTGCCCTACCATATAGTGAGTCAAAGCATCAACTTCAGAAAAAAACACAGGAAAGAATGAAAAAAAAAACCCAAAAATGATGTTTGGTTTGGTACGAGAGCTCCAGAATAATTGTCTGATGAACTCAAAAATTATCACAAAGCTCTGAAGATGAGAGCACATATGGACCCAAAAAGGGTTTACAAGGAAAATGACCAAGAGAGCTTCCCCAAGTACTTCCAGATTGGTGCTATTGCTGACAACCTAGTTGATTTCTATCATTCACTTTTTGGATTCCCAAAAAGCAAAGGAAAAGGACACTTGTAGAAGAACTGCTGGCTGATTTTAAGTTCAGAAGATATAACCAAAAGAGGTACTCAGAGATCATGATGAAAAATCAACAAATGCAGCAGAAAAAAAGTTCAGAATGAAGTTTCACAACTAATATTTATGATGGAAAATTCAGTATTTTCCTTCTTCCCTTTATTTGTAAAGGATGTTTTAAAGACTAATACTAGCACACCATTTAACAGACATTCACTTGGCTTAGGGATTTTGGTTTGAAAATAAAGTTGATTGACAGGAAATCAATCACATGCTCCTTGGAATAAAAGTAAGTATTGTACCGAAAAAAAAAAATCCTGATTTTTGTCACCCTATCTCAATAAAAAGGGTATGGATCTCTTACAGATTTACACAATAGATCTTGAAGTCTATTTCTTAACTTTTTCTTGTTGCTTGCTTAGCAATTGTTCAAGATGTTTTGAGATACATTCTGTATATTGATTTTAATTAATGCAATTTGGCTTTTTATTCTCTATCATATAGTCTATTTTGTAGTTACGTTTGAAAAAATCCTTTCTGTTTGCAATGCGAGAAAATATTTGGTGAGTAATACATGTATACATACAAATCCTTTGCCTTGCTTTTATGGTACTTTTTGTCAGGAGAAACTTCTGGCCATTTTATTCTAATTTATCGAGGTGCTGGAATCAGCCCAAATTTTATCTTCTTCATGAAGCTGTATAAATTCTTACATTCCTCCATGATTTCTTTGATATCTGTTGTTTCAACAATATTAAGAATTGGCAGGAGAGGAAACAATGTGCTTCTTTTCTGATAAAGTGCATCTCTCCATCTCAGAAACACATTACCAAGACATGTGGATATGATGAAGAATTTTTTTTTCAAGATTTATCAATAGTTTATGAAAGGATGGAACTAGTGTGTGAATTCATTAAAGGCCAGTAAACAAAGAGCAAAAGAAAATATCATGCCCTTTCATCCTCTCCATCTATGTTCTGTAGTCAAAGGAACTCACTTTATAGCAAAGAAAGGATCATAAAGATCAAATGGACTTCAGGAGTTGAAACAGTTCTTAATATCAATCATTCACCCAAACTCCAAATCACACAGTAAGGCTGACTGTATTTCTTAACAAATGGATATGCATGACTTTCAACTTTTTATTACGCATTACATTAACTTTGTTAGCTGATTTTTCAAAGCTTTTCTCTTTTGCACTTATTTTTTAGTAGACAGGCTTTTATATCATTTCCTAAGTCACATTCTTTTTTTTTTTTTTTTCTAAAACTATGTTTGGAATACATGTCACTCTTGTCTTTTTGATATGCACTGCTCCTGGTGTAAACTCAGTTACTGTCATCCTCTCTCTCAAGAGTAGTACTTGAAAATAAGAGACTGGGCCAAATACCATAGTCTTGACAGGCTATAATTTTGTATTTCCATGAATTTCCAAATACCTGTGTCAAAATTGTGTAACTGCTTATATCACATTGTATGAAAAGTTATTAGAATATCAATGATGGTCAGAAAATATCATTTCCAAGCTATGTCAAAGATATTTGATACTCAGAAAGCCAGTGATGATAAGCTCAAGTAGTACCTATGTTATAGAGTAATAGTACCACAAAGCTTTTCTGCTGGAGGGTGAAGAATGTAAGTTAACAGACAAAAAATTGGAGAAAAAGAAGCGTTATAAGGATAGCCAATATTTTGGCCCTAGTCCTTCAAGGTCAGTAAGGACCCAGGATATAAGACAACCTGTGCTGTAATATCCTATAACTCAGAGGTGTCCCAAATTTTCTGGTCAAGGAGATTATGGGACCTTAGAGGAAAGGGATGAATGAACTATAGTGCATCTAAGGAGAGTCACCCAGAGAAAAACATTCTCTCAAGCTTTCACAGAAAACTAAGTCACATTCTTTAAAAAAATATAATCTACAACCTGTATTACACTGATTAAAGATTTAAAGAATATAGGCAGATTGCTTTTCAGTATGTATTAATAAAAGCACCTATAAAGTATTCAATAGAGTAACAATATAGCTGTGTCAAACAAAACTGTTTACACATACTTTTTCCTGAAGAGAGATTAGGAGCTCAAAGGATCAGCTGAAGCTTGGTGCCCTTTAATGTGTTTTCATCCTAATGGTATTTTTCTTTGCAGAGTTGTCAGTTGCTCATTTTTCCTTTGCTATGTTTCAAGTGTAATACTTTCCAATAATAAGTCAAGTACATGCTTGGCTAATAATCCTCCTAAAATAAACTGTGACAGAAAGAAGGTTGGCTTACTGTCTTAGTCAATTAGCTCAAATTATTAAACTCTTTCCAAAATCCAGAGAATAGCATACAATGTAATAATTATATGGTGTTTATAGACATATAATCATCAGATTATTACTGCATCCTTTGTTCCAGTTCCTTAGGAAAAGTAAAACATACTCACTGACAGATTCAACCTATTGAATGCATGGAAATATTTTAATTATGTTATTGATAACAATAATTAAACAATCACACCATTCTAAAGGTATGTATCACCTTTTCTTCAAGATTTTACAGTGACTTTAATTGATACTCAAAATATTTTCCTTTGAAAATATGTTCAGTGTTATAAAATGTAATTTAATTCCAAGAGACGGAATCTTATTTTCAAGATGATCTAATGGCCCAGGGACAAACTCTTAACTTCAAATAGTTTAAGAATTGGCTTTTTTTCCAAGAGTAGGCTTCAACCATGTACTGTTATTAACACTTTCATCTTGTGTTCCAGTTAATTACGTAGCTTGTTATTTTATATCTAATAAAAATCATATTTCCATGTCAAAACACATAGGAAAAAGCAGCTCAGAAGCTCAATTATGCTGATTTTACTACTTCTTACATTTAGTTATCTCTTAATCTTATTTTTCTTTTTCCAAGGATTCTCTGCCTGTTACCTGACAGAAGCATTCAAGCTACTTTCACAGGAACTTTTACTTTCCCATTTACTTACGTCATGCTTACCTGAGAAATCACGCCTGGACGTTTCTGGCAATTTTACTTGTTCCAAATAATGTTCCATTTTGTTCTTTAGTTTATGAGACCTCTCCAGCAACACTGCTGAAAGCTCCAACTTCGAAATGCCCCACTGTCTCTATACCTAAGTTGCAGCTCCAGAGTGCCTCGGGTCTTCACAAGTCCCAACCTATCACTAACTGGTAGTGAAAGCCTTCCTCATAGCACATGCATAGGTAAAACAAGAGTTCCTTGCACTTCTCTTAATTAAAAATGCTATGAAATTCTGTGGGCTGAAAAGGAAGAGTCACAAACTGGCAAATCCTCTTTGGGTTTCAGAAAGATTTCAAGGCACTCACAGGCATGGTTTATGATGATGAATGCAGAGATATTTTTCCCACCACAGAAAGTAAACATTCACACCAGACCAGTCTAACAGGTTGGAGCATACAGTACTGGTACCCTCAGGCTGAAAGAGACACTTGGTGCACAGACACTAAGGCACCATCCTGTCTAGGTCTTTTACATTGGTAGCCAAGTGGAAAAAATTTACTTTCTTAAAAAGCAGCAGCAAGATATGTCATGTACAGGGATAAATGCCTTAGACAGACAGACAGAAAGATCCAATAAATATTTTTAAATCACCAAAAATAATAATACCAATCAAAAAGATAAAATAGAATAAAAAAGGAGACTATTAAATACATGAACCTAAGGACTTTTAGCTGGGTTCTGGTTTTGATAAAAGTTATCTAAACATTATGAAAGCACATATAATTTATATGAAGAAGAAAGTCCAAGCCTAGACTGGACAAACCAGTTCTAACCAAAGCTAGACAATGCTTTCTTGGTCATAAATGCAGACACTGAGAGATGCCAACATGGGCAATGCTTGTGAGACTAATTTTCCCTTACAGAACTGGAAAGTACATGCCTCTAGAAAATAATGGACCAAATTCTTCTATAAAATTACAGGCTCCAAGAAGCAAAGGTGGAGACCTAGGGTTTGGCAACTACTTCTGTAAAGTCATGGACAATTTTAATTTCATAGAGTCTTGCTGTGCTATATTTAGGATATTTTTATCCACTGATCCCTAGCCCTTGGAGAGCGTTAGGGTAGTGGTTTACTAGAGCTACAGAGTAATGAAAAGTTAAGAGAAGAAGCAGAGCTGTTACCAGAGATGCTCAAAAGCAGACATTCCAACATGAAGTGTGCAACCTGAATACCTAGTGTGTGCAGGGAAGCATAAGTAAGACTCCAAGCCTGGAGAACTGCTTTCACAAGAATCATACAAATGGTTGAGGACTCAAACACACTTTTAATTCAAATAATTTAAGAGGTGAATTGATATATTGTATATTTTACAAGGAGGCAATAACCCTTGGTTATACTTTGACCAAGGAGAAAAGGAGAAAAAGAGACCAGAAAAGTTCTTGGGGGCTGAGTTCCCCAGATAAGAGGGACTTAAAAGGTCTCTACCTAGAAAACAGACTCTTTCTCCCTTTTAATATTTTAACTAGGACCTTTACAGACTGATAAGAATACTGAGAGATATGGAAGATCCATGATTTTCCTGGCAGGAAAGAGGAAAGGGGCCCAAGAATGGCCTATGGAAAAGCACATTCTAGGGAGCTGCCTGCCAAGAAGCTGTTGTAGGCAACAGAATTAGACAGAAATAATAAAGGTAGTCAGACACAGCCAGGCCCTGGAAGCACAGAACCTTGCAGGTGGGGCCAGAGAGGCAGGTGCCTCTGCTGTGAGCCAGACAACACAAAAGATGAAACTAATGCAGCCACACACCTCCCTAGGGGTAGCCAGTAGTGACTGGTATTCTAAATAGATATCAAACACCTCCAAAAAGCCAGAAAGGGGCACTAACCCAATCCCCTATGAGAAAGTCCCTGTTCTGTATGCATTCCCACTTGCTAAATGACTGGCTTCCCCATTTGATCCAGATTTAATCAACTATAACTGAGCAATTATACTTGCAATCTTATTGCTTGCTAAGTTTTGTTCCACCTCATGCGCACCTTGCAATTTCCCATTTTGCCTACCTTAAACCTTCGTGTCATGCTTTTTTTCTATAAAAATCCCTAGTAAAGACAGGGTCAATTGGAACCACTCTGTCTCTCTCTCTCAAGTTTCTTTTCCCCAATAAATATATTCTGCTCTTAACCTCTGTTGTTCCTAAAACTCATTCTCAATTTTAGAGAACATCAACTTATACTTCCCATGTGGTAGGCTGGGAGTTTCTTTCCACAATCTACTACTACCTTTAAGCCACGGCCCTTCACTTCTGTTACAGACTGACAGAATAACGAGTTCGCACACACTATGCACAGAAATTGTTTTAAGTTTGCTCTACCACTAACGATGCTTCAAAAGCACTCCCTCTTTTGTATGTAATATTATTTATACCTTTTTATGTCTACTCTCAAAGTTTAAGAAACTTCCTGACATTGTTTTACTCTCAGATAAGAAAATATGGACCTTCATTTACAACTGTTACTATGGCACTGAGGCTAAAAGAGACAGATGTTGCTTTTCGCTATTTATGTTTGGAAGTATAATTGTGATCTACTCACACTAAATTGACCAACTTGGATCCACTTTGTTTTCACTGGAGAATTAAAAGTGAGTTCCTGATGCCCACTGAACATGCTCAAGATTGATATATGTGGCTTCCATGTCAAAGCAGCATGTAATCAGAGACAAGGTCAGATATTTATGGGAAAGAGCACTGAAATGAATAAGCTAAGATGATGTCTGTAGCTAGCCTTCTGTTTCGGACTGATTTGAGATTCTCAAACTAATAGCATGAGCTCAGTAATTCATTTTGCAGTTTTCCATGTTGGAACATTCAAGGTCAAGGTACTAGCATCTGATGGGGACCTTCCTACGGCATCCCTACACATTAGAAGGCAGAAGGGAAAGGGTAGGAAATCCTCCTACCTCCAGGCTGTTTTAACAGCAGTATTAATCCACTGAAAATGATAGAATCCACATAATACAAACACTTTGAATAGTCTTGCACTAGTGGAGGTGGGCTTTGGCATATTAGTTTCGACACACAAATTATTCAAACCAAAATAACCTCTAAATTGTAAATAGACTTACTCATTCTAGGTAGTATAGATAAATACTTTTAGAAAATCATTATTCAAAGAATGCAGTGAAGCTCCTTTTGATAATCTAGTGTGAATACCAACCTAGCTAAATCGCTTAGTCATTCCTCTAAGTAGCTAGTGTACAAAACATATCTAAAAATAACTGAAAATATTTCAACTTTTTCACAATCTTTACATAAATACTATTGAGTAAGAAAAAAACATTTCATACTATCTTTTTCATTTATTTTGGTAATTATGAAACATAATGTGAGATATAGGACAACATGCTGCACAGAGAACATGACAGTCTATAAAGACTCTAGAATATATTTGATTAGTTTTAAATCTCTTTAACTTCACATATACAGATAAAGCTAAGAATGACCTCCATAGTACTTTCTTTTATAATTTAAATAAATTCAGAAGAAATCTAAAACCAATAACTGATGAATCTTTGCTTTTCAACTCTCCTGATTAGGTTTCCTTAATAAGTTTAAGTGAAATTCATCTGTAATATAAGTTTCAATACACCTAAAAGCAGGTCAGACACCTTTATAGAACTTCCAAGGATACACTTAGGCTCAGATAAGATCAGCAGAGAACAATGCATTTCGTATCAATCAGTTGGCACTCAGTGCACTCAGGATACACCACTCTCCCACGCTTTCCCTACCACACAGGGCATACAGATCGAGGCATGTGATTCTCTAACTTAAACCATACTAATGAAATTATCTGCTATGGAACCTACTTAAATTAAAGTTTGCACAGTGTTTTCTGAATAAGCTATTTATTAATTACTAAGCAAATTATATTTTATACATACATATGAATGAAATGGAAATCTACCTTCACACAATACAACATACATACCACTAAAAACTCTTAACAGTGCTAGAGGAAAAAAAAAATGCTATCTACATAGTCTAAGATTCTGTTGTAAGAAGTAAATCTTACCCATGTGTTCGACATAAAGACAATAAAGGAAAGGTAAAGACACCTGTTTACTCAGTAATTTTTTGAGCTCTTGAACACAGACAGGCAATGTACAAATACAATATAAAATGTTATTCTGTGGTTATCAAACATTCATATACCTTTCCTTCATTATATTTCGAAGAAGCTAATGATTTACAAGTTTCTAAAATGTTAGAACCAAGATGTATGTTGGATTTATGTACGTACCTTTCAAATCATAAAAGGCATCCAAAAAGTTACTCTGATAGAAGTATCCAAAATGAGTCTTTTATCTTATTTCCCTTTGGTAATTTAATTAAGTGAATCTTTATTAGCCTTTCAACTTAAAATGTTTATAACAATATCTTACATGGTATTTCAAAATACATTTTAGAAAATCTACAGAGAAAAATTTAGGTTTTTATGTTCTTAAGTTAGCATAATGAAGATTAAAAAGAAAAAAAACCATAGTGGATAATATATCCCTACAATCAGAAATGTCCACAATCATCTGGTTATTATTTTTAAATAGATTTCATATGCTTATTAACATTTTTATTATATACACTTAGCAGAAAAACAAATAAGTTAATTTATGAGTTTTCTTAATGACACATTATAGTCTTATGAAAATATAATTTTAAAAATACATATATAATTATTAAATAGGTTTTTAAAAATATGCCTTGGCTAAAGTTTCATTTATAAATGTGTTAATTTACAAGCAAGTAGGGAACTAGAAATTATTTCAATAAGTATGAGTTAAGTCTATTTTTTTTAAATCGTTTTTGCCAAAAAACTGGAACATGTGATCCACCTCGAATTTGTTTCCAAAACAAGCTGAAACTTTAGATGTCTATCAAGTCAATGTCAACAAAGCTAATCCCTTCAAAGGGCAAAGGTATGTGATTAAGTAAGACCTGTAAAATAAACTGTTCTCCCAACAGATAAGCTCTCTGCCATGCCCCCATGTCTTGCCTTTGGAAAGTGGGTCTATTAATTACAAGGTCTTTTACCGGTAAACCACAAAGATAGCAACATGTGATTACAAATAAAAATTCTACAAATAGACAGAAACCAGTATTCTGTCAATGTTGATCAAGGTCCAACAGGAAACACATTTAGTTAGCCCACTTCTGCAGTATTATTCTAATAAAATTAAGGTTTTTCTCACTTTTCACCAAACTTGTGATTCTATTTTATCCAAGTCATTGCATATAGAAGGACATTATGCTTTGGAATCAGAAATGATCCCGACCCCTCATTGCTCTCCACCTTTAATGCCCACCTTCATACACAGTGGAGGCAAATACACATTCTCATTCTCTCTGTCTCTCTCTGTCTCTCTCTGTCTCTCTCTCTCTCTCTCTCTCTCTCTCTCTCTCTCTCTCTCTCTCTCTCTCTCTCTCTCTCTCCTGTTTACATTTCTGGGCAAAAAACATTTCAGCTGCTTCTGTTGCTTACCTTGCAAAGACGTGTTAGGTGAACTTGCTTCATTCTCTCCCATTTTATTATTTCTTTTCAAAGGTGGCCAGGCAGTTTGAAGTTGTGTCAGTTAGCCTGCAAGTTTTGTGACCTTCTGACTTTCTACTATAGTATTGTAACAGTATACTACCTGCTTTCTTCTGTGAATAATTACCATTCTGCTTCCTGAGTTTCCTAGGCTTGCAAGACCTGTTTTACTATGAAGTGAGATCATACCCTTTGATCCAATGTACTACTATTAATGTGTGCTTCACAAACATGGCTTTGTTTCAGTTTTGATATTAACTTTTCTGTGCTTTCACTTTAGTCCAGAAGGGCATTCACATTCATCCCCAAAGAAGTGTCAGTATTATCAACAAGTCATGCTTCAGAGCAACAGTTTGTTTCATGCTTTAATGTTTCGTTTACTTTCTTGGAGAATAAATTACAATTCAATTTATTCATTCAATATTCATTTTTTTATATAAGGAAACAAGGAACATAATGGGGGTTTGTTTGGGGCAGTTGATGAGGTCAGGCTTCAGAATGTAATATTTGCTGAGTGACTATATGCAAGACATCTAACTTATCAGAGAATCAGTCTATTCTATAAAGGGAATGATGTCTATTTCAAATTAGTGTAAAGACAATAATGTGTCACTCCACTAAGCATGATGGATAACAAATTCAAAACAAAGTGACACTTTTATCTCCTCTTATTTTTCCTTTCCTGCTCATGAACCTCCCCCACTCTTTCTCAGATAAAGAGAAAAAATACAAACTAGAAGGACTAATGCAACTGACTATGTTGTCATCTCCTTTAGGCTACATAGTAATAAAGATCATAAAGCAATTATTCAGTCCTGCCTGTGGGATGCCTCAAGGTCCTCATTTGTATAAAGATAATACTGATATTTGCATTGTGCTTGTAATAGGAACATGGTGATTACTAAATTAAATTAACTGTTGTGCCTCCAACAAGCATAATCTGCAGCAGAGATGAGTCATGGATTGTAGATCTTTAAATAATCATTTTTTAGGTGACAGAAGAGTGAGATCACATAATTAAGGTAATAAGTAGTGCAGGTTGTGGTCTGTTTCAGAATACAGCGCTCCTTGCCTACTTGAGTTGTGTGCTACAGCGTATGTACCATTGTATGTATTTTACCAAAAGTATCTGAAACTGAGTAATTGACAATAAAATAGTATAATCATCACATCCCATATACATCATAAGATCAACATATATATTAATCCTCAACCATTATGTGAAACTTAGAAATACAACTTAAATAATTGCCCCAGTAATTGAAAGTGAGCCAGTATTAGTATTAATGTACCCATTATTGATGAGCTGACTTATGAATTATAAAATAAGGGGAGTTATAATGAAAGTAAAATATAAAAGTCCTATTACTTTGCATGGTAGAAGAAATCATAAAAATTATAGACAACATGAACTTTTATAGCTGTACAGAAAATATCAATATACTTTCTGTTATCTCGACCAAGTTGCAATGCTAATAATATATTGTGCAAATATACTTTTCATTCCCTCTCTTGGCCTTTGTTCATGTCTGGAACATTTTTTCCAGGAAGTTTTAAAAAAAGGTGACAAGAAAGTTTTTGCTGCATTGAATACTGGGACAGAAGCTTGCATAATTGTTTAAAGTTTCCAGAATGTTTTTTTGAGTCTTGAAAGGCTTGGAATAAGTGAGTCTTCTCTATTTGAATTCTGAAGTGTTTGTGTCAAATTTTGTGAATGTACTCTCATATTTTAACTTTCATAGCATTTTGATCGGTAGATGTTTTTAGTACATACAGTTTACATTCACTGAAGAAAGTTGGTCCATGAATATAACATATCCTGCTATACTTCATATCCTCTTCCTTTCTGCCTCATTCCTTCTTTGTTTCTTTTTCTATTTTCAAAAGATCTGTCTCTCTATTCCCAAATATCTGCTTTTTATTTTGCTCTTTAAGTTATTTATAGTTTGGAATTCTCAATCCATGTAATACTTATGCTTATGTATCTGATTTATTTCACTTAACATTAGGGTATCAGAGTACATACATCCTAGAGTGAAGGTCCAAGAGTGCAAAAAAAAAAAAAAATCAGATATGCTACTTCCATACTCACATAAATTCGTTAGACTCACACAGCCTACCAAGTAATGTACCATGCCATCACCACAATTTTTATGCTTGTGATTCTTAAGATACATTAACATTACAGCCCATTTAACTGCTCAGTTAAGGGTACTTTGATATCTTCTAACACTAAGCAGTATAATTCTAAATAGTTGATACATAATATATAGATGTGCATATTTACTACACTCCATACATTGATATAAAAAAGTTAATCAAGCCATAAGGCCCACCTATGGACACAAATACCTTTTGGATATTAGTAACTATCACTGTTTTCAACACATTTCATGCAGAGAAAATTAAGAACAAAGGAAGCAAATATTCAAGTGTTACGGAACACTCATTAACATGTAAAAACAATAAGTCATATTCATGGCAAGTAAAAGTTTTGTCTTTTTTGTTTATTTTTGAGACAGGTTCTGACTATATAATTCAGGCTGTCCTTAAACTCACTGTTTGGCCCAAGCTGACCTTGAACTCCTAGCAATCCTGCTACATCAGGCTCATGACAGCTGGGATTCTAAGTGCACCACCACACCTGGGTCGTTGCCATTTTAATGATCTTTTCATTAACATTTTATTAAATAAGCAAAGGAGATCTGAAAGATGAAGTTCTTATACACATACACACTATGCACACATGCAAACACACACAAAAAGTAGTTGAAAATTACTAAGTGTTGATAGATGAGATCACATAAATAAAAAACATAGTGACTCATGCAAGAACAAGGACATAGTGTCATTACAGACAGCTAAATTAGCTAGAAATTATATGGGAAGATAAGCCTGGAGGGATCCAGCGTAGAATATCAGACTGCATTATAAGTTTGGCTGGAGGCACTTGTGCTAAAGAAGTCCTCAAGATAACAGTGGAAAAGTGTAGGCCTACACACCTACGTTAGGGAAAGCAACAGCTTGAGATTATATTGTAATTGGTTATCTCTTGCTTCTATAAATCTAGACTGACATCAGTAATTCAGGTGTGACCGGAACCTTCACACGTATTCCTGGATAAAATGTCTCTTTTCTTTGAATGTATCATTGCTCAGTGACCTGTTTTCCTACTGGATCAATATTGCCTATACACTGTGTTTATGCATCTTCTTGATGGATTACATTATGACCTAAATTGTACCCACCTTTGATTTTGCTCTAAAAAAACTTCTCAGAGAAGTAGGATCTGTGGCAACCCACTTTGGAAACCCCTCTTGTCTCTCATGAGCTATCTCTCAATTCATTTTCTCCTAATGTTAAACTCTGTTGTTCCTTAAAAATCATCCTCTGAGCCGGGCGTGGTGGCTCACACCTGTAATCCTAGCACTTGGGAGGCTGAGGCAGGAGGATTGGTGCGAGTTTGAGACCAGCCTGGGCTACAAAAGTGAGCTCAAGGCCAGCCTCAACTGTATAGCGAGACCCTGTCTCAAAAAGACATAAAAAAAAATCATCCTTTGATTCTTAGGGCAGAAGAACTTGCAGTACCTGACCTTTAAGCAGGCTGTGAGTTATGTTTTCCTCTATATCATTACTAAGCTGGAAATCAAGTACACTAGATAGCACTCTAGCCACTAGGTACAGCACCCTTTATCTAGATTCCAGCAGAACAATTATATAAAAGGACATTACATACATGATTCTAATAATAATAATAATATATAGGGATACATTTTTTTCTTTTGAAAGGGACTACAGAGTGTTCAGGGTCTAACTACTAGATTGGACTTGTGATCCACATATTTGCAGCCTCTAAAGAGCTGGGACTACAGGTACACCACCAAGCTCAGCCACAATTGCTTTCTCAGTGTGCCATGGAGGCTAGGCTGGCACAACAGGCCTGAGCATTGAACCCTCAGCCCCTGTACCTGATTGCAGGCACTTTAATCTACTGAGCTATTTGGCTGGCCCCAGAAAAATAATTTTAAAGAAAGTTTCTTGAAACCATCAGCAATGAATGCTAACAATCAATGAAAAGAGAGCGGATTATGAGACATAAATGTGTATTTAACAGTTTTATGAAGCTATATTAAAGTAAAATCTACAGGTAGACATGCATATACAGATCTAGGTAATTACATACAGCAAGTAGCTGTTCAAACTCTGGCCAGGCGTGGTGGCGCACGCCTGTAATCCCAGCACTCGGGAGGCTGAGGCAGGAGGATCGGTGCGAGTTCAAGACCAGCCTGGGCTACAAAAGTGAGCTCAAGGCCAGCCTGAACTGCATAACAAGACCCTGTCTCAAAAAGACAAAAAGACAAAAAGACAAAAAAAAAAAAAAAAAAAAAAAAAAAAAAAAAAACCAAAAAAAAAAAAAAAAAAAAAAAAAAAAAAAAAAAAAAAAAAAAAAAAAAAAAACTCTGGTAAAAGCCTATCAAAAGAACATAAAGTAAAGAAAGGAAAATACACACATATGTATAGCCTGCTACAAGCATAGAATACTGAATTAAGTTATGAAATGTTAGGGCATATGAAAATCTGTTAAAAAATCCTACAGCCCTAAATTCTAAGTTTATCTGTGCAAATTTAACACATGTAAAAACAGGAATATCATAGTATGATCTCTCTACAGCTGATAATGTTTTCCAAACAAAAAGATTCATAAATCATTCACACTGAGAGTTGAATTATGTTCTAATCTTGAACTTATTCATGATACTCTTAAAAAAGAAAGACAACAGAAAACAGCCAATGATTATTGAAAACAGTGACACAGAAAGCCTGCAACATGGAAAGAACACTTAAGACCTGTTCAGGGAAATGTTTTCTCTGTCACTGAGAGCCAAAAGAAACTGCATAAGGCAGACCTGAGGTTAAGAAATCAGATTTCTCAATGTCTTTAGGAACATCTCATTCTTCTTACTCAACATCTTAAAGAATTAATAATAGGAGAATCTGACCAAAATAAACTCAGATATTGTAAGGGTCACATGTGAAAAAAAACATCAAAAGCCATGACTTGAATTAATAAAGTTTGAAGAAAAGTAATCATCAACCACGATAGAGAATTTAGAGGAAAAACTAGTATATTGTAGGCCACATTAAAGTTTAATTTTTAAATTTCACTTTACAGTATGAGGTGAAATAAGAGAACATATGAAGAGACAGAGAAATAAACATAACTTCTCTGGATGGAGTTTTCAGAATAACAGGTAGAATGGGAAGGTAGCTATGAAAGAAACAAATACGAAGGTGGTGATGGAGAGAGTGATGCTGTCTGATGACCTCAGGTGACAGTGAGGCTCACAAAATGTAGGCAATCTTAAAAATCAATGACTATAAAGAGAGAAACAAAAATGCTAACCACTAACATTAGCTGTAAATGTTCATTATGTCCTTCACACAACTCATAGAACCTTTTATCCCCTAATAATTAACAGTTATTTCCTTAAGATTTAAAAAATTATATAAGACAGTGATATCCATGTCTCTCAACTCTCCAGGCATATCTTTACAATATTTTTTATTTGTTTTTATAGATTTCATATTCAGAAACATTTTTAGATATATGGTGAATTGATTACTGAAAAACATAACACATTACATTACTTTTCTTTTAAAATATTTATAATAAAACTTAAAAAGCCATAAGAGACTATATATTCAAAATATTTCTAATTGTCCTGCTTCTCTCCTCTGGTCTTATACTATCATTTTTCCACTTTGAGAATACTGTAATTTATTTCTTATTTTTTAAAAAAATTTACAAACTCATTATTTTTCTCAAAATCAGTGACTAAACTGTAATTAAGCTATCTTTAACTTCATAATAGTGTGAAGAAATTAACAGAGACTGACTTATTCATATTAGGCTTTAACTAAAAGTTAAAATTTTATCAGAAAATAAATTTGTAAAACATATCAAGAAATTTGGAAAGACTTTGCACTTTCTGGGCAGGTGTTTAAGCCACTGAACTATCTCCCTCATTCTAAAATATAGAATTTAAAAGATAGATTTCCAATTATTACTGAGCCTACTTCTCCCTACATAAATTTACTTGCTTTTTGTGACTCTCCTAAACTCTGAACCATTTAAAGGGGTCGCCAATGGATTTGTACTAACTATGTCACTAGTGCTTTCTTCTGCGTATTTGTATGAAATTTTACAACAAAATAGACAAAATTACAATAATACAATAATAAATTCTCACCACTGAAGAAACACATTAGGACTATCCTTTAATTCAAATTGCAAATGACAAAAAGGGTCCAATCTTAACACTTATATTCAGAAGTCTCATACAAAGTAACTTACTGATAGGAGTACAAGCAGTTTTTATTATTTACTGGACATTGCTACTCACAGCAATGAAATTTGATGTAATTTTGTTTTTCTGTTGAGGTTAAAAATCTACATTTACAACATGCCCCCATTTAAAGAATATTATTTATTAGAGCCAGAGGTGTGCCTTAGTGACACTGCACCTGCCTGACAAACACAAGGTTCTGAATTCCATTCCTGATACACACACACACACACACACACACCAAAGTATACTATTAGATGAGTTTTGATAAATGACACAGACTAGTTCTGTCATTCTTAGAGGTTACCTTATGCCCTCTTGCATTTAATCCCTCCATTATCCTTCTCTGGCCCCAGTGAACACTGACATCTTTTTTTTCAGTATTTATCGATCCTTTGTGGAATTTCAGATAAGTGGAATCATACTACATGTATCATTTGCTCCCACATGGCTTTGCAGAATCAAAGAGTGGCTTCTCTGGCTAATTCTGGTTGAGTTTCCCATGCTGCAGTCAAGCGGAAGGTCAGCATTGCAATAATAGGAAGGTTTGACTGGGGCTGCAGTATCTTCTTCCAGCACCATCTGGAGGCTGGAGCTATAGTAGGCTGTTGTGAGCAGCCTGTTCCTACTCGTGCACACCTGTTTATTGTGCTTATTATATGTCCTCAAAATAGAAAGCACAGTTCTACAGAATGCAACGTTGGAGAAGAAATGACAATTCTGCAGTGCCTTTTAGGTTCTGCTCGCAAAATTACACACCATACTATCTATAAGAATGAAGTCCAGGTTAGACTCAAAGTTGAGAAAGGAGAGGAAACTCCATTCCCAATAAATAAAGTATAAAATATGTGTGGACAAATGTTAACGCTATCATACAAAATTTGAACTATTATTTTAAAAGATTCTATGAGTAAGCAAAAAAAAAGTTGTATGAGGAAAAAGACATGAAAGTGTAAGGTAAATTGTTAGAGAAGAGTTGAGTAAGGGGACAAAGGAAGACAGAGAAGGGTAATACAAGTATAGGTACCATCAAAGAATTTTTTAGCTATTTATGAAAATGACAAGATGTAAGCAAACAGCCTGTTATTTACATATAAAATATGTAATATTTTATATTATAAAATACATAATTTTAAAATATGACTTATAAATACATTATTATTTATGAAGAATGAATTTTTGTTTGTTTGGTTTTGCTTTGTGATGTTCATATTCCCTTTAGGAAAATAACTAGAAGTGGAATTAGGAGGTCATACATTTAAGTGTATGTTTAACCTTGTAAGAAACCACCAAACTCTTGTCCTAAGTGCACGTTCTATTTTAGAATTCCACCTGCAGAGTTCCTTTTGTTCCATATCCTTATGAACTGAACTGTTGGAAGTTTTTAGTCTTTTCTATTTCCACCAGTCTAACAGATGTGTGCTGATGCATTGTTATGGGTTCACTCTTCATTCTATTGATGCTTAATAATGTTAAATAAAAAGTGCTTATTAGCCATTCATTTAATTCTTTAACAGTTTTTCCTCTTAAGTATAAAATGTAATTTCTTGGTACGCTGAATATAAAATATTTGTCAGATAGAGATATTGTACAATTTCACCCAAATATATAAATTGCCTACTCAACTTCCTAAGATGAAAACAATTACTAGTAGGTTTATACTTAAACATTTGTACAAGTTAAAATTTGTGTATGAAGAGATGTAAGAACTGAAGTATTTAAAACTATCTTTATTTTGGCATCTAAAATTTATTTAATTGAGATAAAAATCCATATATTTTAAACTCTATTCTATTCTATTTTTTAGGGAAGGGTCTACATGGTATTCAGGGTCTCACTAGTACATTGGACTCCTATTGATCTGCCTGTTTACCATCTCCCAAGAGCTGGGATTATTCGCATACACCACCACACCCAGTCTCAAATGCCCTCTCAGCATGTCCCAGGGGCAGGACTGGCCTAGCAGGCCTGGGGATCAAACCCCAGGCCTTGTGCCTGCTTGTAGGCACTTGAATCTGCTGAGCTATTTGGCTAGCCCTAAAATACATTTTAATACATTTTAACCGTATATTCAATAAAAGAACACAGAGATTTCAAGATTTTGCTTTTAATTATTTAAAGTATATAAAGAGAAATTAAATTTTTAGGACAGATATATTCCCCACGTATTTAGGACAGGGTCTGCAGGGTCTACAGAGTCTCATTACATAGATTGGACTCATAGTGATTCTCCTGTTTTCAGGCTCCCAAGTGCTGGGGTTACAGGCACACACCACCACGCCTAGTCTCAATCACCTTCTCTGTGTACCCCACAGGTATGATCAGCAGAGCAGGCTGGGCATCCAACCCCTGATGTTGCACTCTGCCTAAGCAGGTGATTACGTCCACTGAGTTACGAGGTTGACCCTTTTATAATATTTTTTAAGCAATAACCAAACAAGTTTTCCTAGAGGCTGTTCTATTTCATACCCCATCCAAAATTATGAAACAGCTCCTATTCCATACATATTCAATAATATATTACTGTTTTCTCAGATATAAGTTAATTTTATTGGCATGAGTGTTCCATTACTGTTTCTTTCCTTTGTATACTCTTTATCGTGATGCTGAGATATGTTTTTATGCTTTTTTTCTCTTTTGTATATCTTCCTTGAATAAAGTTCATTCTTTGTCTGTTTTATCTCAAACATTTTTTATTGTTGTTAAATTGTAAATCATTTTACATTCTGGATATTATTCCATTATCAGGTATATGATCTGCAAATATATGCTTTCTTCTCTAAATGATTTTCATATTCTGCTGATTGACATATACTTTATGTAGCCTATGTACTTTTACTTTTATTTTCTGTGCATTTCATCTCATATCTGAAACTCATTACAAAATCTTAACAGTGATAAGCATTTTCCCTGTACTGTAGAAATTTGTAGTTCCAGTTTTTAAAGTATTTGCCCCATATTGTGCTAATTTATTGTATAATAAAAGTGTTCATAGGGGCTGGGGAGATAGCTCCGAGGCACAAGTGCCTGCTGGGCAAGTGCAAGGTCGTGAGTTCGAACCCCACAAAAAAAAAAAAAAAAAAAAAGTGTTCATTACTTTTTACATGGATAA
Source organism: Myocastor coypus (assembly GCA_004027025.1). NCBI lineage: Eukaryota > Metazoa > Chordata > Mammalia > Rodentia > Myocastoridae > Myocastor > Myocastor coypus. Next base: position 44,236 of record PVJA010011991.1, read on the forward strand.
AAATGCTGCCATTTTCCCATCAACACTGATTCTTTCCTTCTTTCGCCTAGATATAGTAAGGACTAAATTTTCATGCATGCCCATTTTTCTTCATTCACTTCTACTTTTGTGTATATTTATGTGACAAAGATGTATTAAATTTTAGCATTTTTTCATTCTAATTTAGACGAAAACTTTAAAATCTTTATTCTCTGAAAATATTAACTGACATGGATTAATTTTTAAAGTTAAATAAATCTTTTGTAAAATAAATCTCACGAGTGGGCCCGGCAGGATGACTCAGTGGTCTAAAGCACCTGCTTGGGAAAGCTTGGGAGGCTGCAGGGACTGCGGTTCGATCCCCGGCACCACATGCTGCGCCAGCCCTGCCCTCAGGGCAGGCTGAGCCAGCCATAAAAATAAATAAACACGCAAAAGTTCTGAAACAAGAAAAAAATAATAAAATAAAAATAAAAAATGCCTTAAAAATTAAAAAAATACATCTCATGAGTCATTATGTAGTATTATTTTCTTTTTTATATATTACTGGATATGTTTGATAATATGATAGATATTTGTGTTCAGTATTATGAGAATATTGGGCTGAAGTTTTCTTTCCCGAGGGTCTTTTACTTGTCTAGCTTTGGTATTAAGTTTATAATGTTAATGGGCAAGTTCTCCATCTTGCTTTCTTGTCAAACCAATTTGTATAAGTATTAGTAAACCTTTCCTTAGGTGTTTCCTAGCATTTGCACTGAAACAATGTGGTCTAGAATTTATTCTGTGGAATAACAAAAATTCATTTTTCTTTACTGTAATGTAACTACTAAGGTTCTCTTTTATCTTTCTTAGTCAATTTTGATAATGTATCCATCAAAGAAGGTGTCCAACTCAGGCATCGTGGCACATGCCTATAGTCCCAGTACTTGGGAGGCTGAGGCAGGAGGATCAATGTGAGTTCAAGGCCAACGTGGACTACAAAAAGTGAACTCATGGCCAGTCTGAACTGCATAGCAAGACCCTGTCTCAAAAAGACAAAAAGGAAAAAGTGTATGTCCATTTAACTTGAGCTGAGTGAATTTTATATAAATGTACCAATAATGCTATTAAATGTCTGTAGAATATGAACCAAATTTATTTATTTTTGCAATTTTTATAAATGTATTTATTTTTACTTTGACAGCATTATATATAGTTAGCACGATGTGATATTTAGAAGTACATATGCATTGCAGAATGAATAAATACAAAAATACTTGGCCCAGATGCATCAGAGGAGTCATCATTACAGAAGTTCATAAACTTAACAAATTTATTTCTTGGCTTGAAAGTCTTGACTTTGACTTGAAAATCAAAATTATTCCTTAATCCATGAGCTTGAGAATGTTAGCAGGAATAAAAACAACCCCAATCTCATAATATCCCTGTAGAGCATGGGAGTAACCAGGAACCTAGTCAAAGAGCACAAATATTTGGAAAAGGAGTGCTTTTCCCTAAACAACAGGTCTCAACCAGGAATTTGAAATATTCATTAAACCATATGAATGTGAACAGATCTGCTGTTATCCAGGCATTGTTGTTTCATTTTTGGAGTACACACAGACAATATTTAACACAATCCTTGATGGGCCTAGGATTTTTGTTATGGTAAATTAGGTTCAAGCTCAACTTCAAATCACCAACCGGACTGGACTTAAACAAGAAAGCCAACCTGTTTTTCAAAGTTTTGGAATCAGGTGTTGACTTCTCTCCTTGTGGCATTTTCTTTCAAGATTAGACTATTTTACCTATATTGAAAATCTGTTACCATTCCTATGTAGTACCAGGTCTAGAACTCCTGAAGTTTGCTCTTGCAAACTTCAGGCACTCACTTTGCACTCGCGTGTCATGCTGCACTGTGGAAAACAGTGTCCTTCCTGAACTTCATAAGTCATGAGTTACCTCTGAAAGTTGTAAACTTTCTTCTATATCTTTCTCCTCTCTCTCAGCTTTTACAGAATTAAAGAGAGTTAGGGACTTACCATGGATTAGGTTTTAGATTTAAGGAATGTTGGTGCTGATTTGATTTTCTAGTCAGGTCACTAAATTTTCTTCATAACAGGAATATGCTTTCTTATCACACATGTATTCTCACTGGCTTTAAATTCTTTAAAAATCTTTTCCTTTACCTTGACAGTTTAGGTAACTGTCATGCCAGGACTTGCTTTTAACCTATCTGTATTTTTGATGGTTCTTTTTTTACATTTAGTCATTTGTAGCTTTGACTTAAAGTGAAACATGTGTGACTCACTTCACTTAAACAGTGTTGGTATCTTAAGGAATAGAAAATCCTGAGAAGAGAACGAGAAAAGACAGATGAGGAAATAGCCACCTTGAGCAGTGAGAACACACACAAGATTGTTTTTTGCTGGCTTCCATAGGTGCAGTTCATAGTGACTCTAACCAATTACAATACCTGATTATAGATTACCCTAGCAGATACAAATTAATTAAGAAGCTTAATATATTGTGAGAATTAGAGATACATGGCAAAGAAAGATAAAGTAAGCACATATTGTTGGGAAAATGGCATCAATACAGCTTGACATAAGGATGCTGGAAACCTCTAACTTGTAAGAAATGCAATGAACAATAAGGCAAAATAAAAATAAGTTAAGTTTGCAATAATAGTTATCTGAATGACTTACTATCAAGTAAATGTTGGTACACTCTGGTAACGTTTATATAGAATCACTATTGACTTAGATGTGCAACACACTGACGTGTTATATATTTGTCAATATATACATCATATATATTAAATTAGATGTGTGTAATCATTCATCTCTACATTTTAGAACCATTGTCATCTAAATTCTGTTACTCTCTATGATTTTCCATACTATAAACAGATATATATCTTTTCTAGTAGAAAAGAGAAAGCACTTATATACTTTTAGTAGAAAAAAAACTTCATTTATGATTCTTCAATAATCTTAAATTCGTAGAAGTTGTCCATAACCTCTCTGCAAAATATCCAAGATACTACTCATACAATGCACTTAAAATTTATATCTCTGTGCACCTAAAGAAATGAGTTTTGTTTTCAGTGTTGGCAAATAAGCCAATGTTTAGGAATTGCTATGTGTGCAAATAAGTACCTGATAAGTTAATAACAAAAGAAAACTTTATAAGCTTTCAAAATAACTAAAGAAAACAGACCTAGGAGAAAACAATTCTGGTATAATGAAAAACCTTTAAAACCTGTATGCTCTATTTATGGGAGTTGATACAAAAGTGTAAATATCACTCAGCAGATACTTCACAGCTTGTGTTTCATAAGCCCATACTATTACAAAGAATAATACAAGTATCATGGGTTCCATGTTGACTTGCCGGGTTTGTGTTAAAATAGGAAAACAGTAGGACAGACGTGATGGAACTGCAGAAGAAACAAAAGAAATCACCTAAGAAAAAGCTGGCACTCTCCACAGACCTAGCAGAATAAAAATGGTATTTCTCATTCTTATAAAATAAATAAAAATACCTTCCTGTGATATAGACAAACCATGATTATTTAAATATACTGAAGGAAAAATGTTGAATTTGTCAGAATTGTCAGAAGGAGTCAGTGTTAATTTTTAAACACGAGTCCTGCAGAGCAAGCGAGTGAAGGGGAGGACTATGAGTATAGATACAACACAGACAGTAGAGGCATACAAGTAGATATAGCTGTAGGCATGCATAGAAAAATAATTACAACATTGTACAAACATATTGAAATATACTTTTAAGATTTATTTATTTTTATGTATTTGGTACATGGCCTCATTACATAGCTCAGACACATATGATCTTCCTACCTCAGCCTCCCCAGTGCTAGGGTTACAGTCTTGAGCCATCACATCTGTGGATGTCTCAGTGTGCCGGGGGATGGGGCAGCAAGGCGTGTGTTGCTGGGGATTGAACCCTGGTCCCTGTGCTCGCCTAAGCAGGCACTTAGTCCACTGAGCTATCTCACCTGAAATACACTTTAAAAAAAAATTATATAGATTTACTGAAAAAATTAAATGAACGTTGCAGTTAGAGAAATGGTGATTTAAGTCCTGGCCATTACTTCCTCCCAATGTGTCTTTTGGCAAATTAGTTCATTTCTCTGGCTCTCAGTTCTTCTTCCTTAAACAGAAATATCACCTAAAAAAAAAAAAAAAATGTATGGCTGAACTGAGAGCTCAAAATGTTGGCACTTGATTATAATAGGCTTCAAAACACCTGGTTACTACAGTGACTGCTTTGCTATGCTCATAACAAGTTTGCATCTAAGTTTTGCTTAGTTTGTGGGGTATTATCTGAAATTACAGTGATCCTCATTTATATATTAATGCAAATGGGTGGCATCTTTGGCCCTATGTAATATAGCTCATCCCTCAGGTTATAATTGATTGTGCTCATGTGCATGGAGCTCCAGCTTTGATTTGGAGCTGAGAGAATTAAAGCTGGGCTTATTATATGTAATCTCAGGGGCTGTGTGCAAAGCCATATGCATTCATGAGAACAGGGACCAGCAAGAGCTGCACATAGAACAAAGCGAAATGAGATTGATTTAATAGAAGAAATACATAAAAGAAAAAGACAGAAGTAGTTCGGATTACTTGTGTTTTAAAATTAATATTAGTCCTCCTAAAGTCTTAGTTTTTGAATTCTATGATATAGAGCCTTATTGTTATGTGTGAGGATACATAGATAATTCCTGTACTGAATGACTCTTCTAAGCAGTCCTATTTGATGCTACATCAATTAAATTCACAAGGAAGACAGTTTGAATGCCTGTTTGATTACTCTAACTCCTTAGTCTAATTGTATTGATATTGATCACAGAGAATGGAGAAACTTTTGGTGAAGGAACTGACAGTTTTGAGTATAATCCTTCATTTTAGTGAAAAACTGTGAGAATGATATCTTTGGATCCCTAGTCTTGGGAGTGAAATTTAATTTAAACCAAGTGAAAAGCTTTGGAATATAAAGTATGCTTGTGTAATTTGGAAAATGAAAAGGAACAGTTCTGGTTGATGTCTTATAAAACCTCACAGAAAAATTTCTAAGTTGGGACACTTAAGTCATATGTGACATGCAACATAGTGGTCCTCAAAGACACCCTCTTCACTATATTACATAACAACACTAAAGCTGTGCATGTGAATATAGTTACTAACCAGGTGATCATGAGACAGTACTTTCCTTGATGGACCTTCTAATGACCTGAGTCCTTAAAGTAGAAGAGAAACATCTAAAAGAAAGTATCAGAGGAGGACTTTGTGAAAATGAAGGTAAAGAAAAGGATCATGAGCTTATGAATATTGGAAGCCTCTAGGAGCTTATAAAGACATGGAAGTAGATTCCTTCCCAGGCTTACAGAATGAGACACTGTTCTGCTGACAACCAGGAATTTAATTCAATCAAAACTGTATTCAAATTTGTACCCATGCAACTGTAAGAAAATAATTTTCTGTTGTGGCAATGATTTTAAAAAATAGGAAACTAATATAAAACTAGCACATGCAAATTAGCAAATTTCAATTATATTTATGACATAAAATTACTTTAGGAATAACCTGTCTTACTGGAGGGAGAAGAAAAATGGATAAATGCCAGGGTTTTCAACCAGGAAGGAGGAAGGTCAAGAACATTAAATGTAAAGACAGAATGGAAAATAAAGTTGCGTTGGGCAGGCCAGATAGCTCAGCAAACTAAAGCCCCTGCTTAGGAAGACACAGGTACCTGAGTTTGATCCCCCACATGCCATGCTGGCCTGCTCCCAGGATGCACTGAGACAGCAACTGAGACTCAGCATGGTGCCATGTGCCTATAATACCAGTGCTTGGGTGCCTGAAAACAGGAGGATCATTATAAGTCTAATTTGTGTAGTGAGACCTTGTAGACCCTGAACCAAATACATAGAAGAAAGTTGTGGTCTTACCAAGAATGACTTTTATTCAATTTCCTATTATAATAAATGTGCCTTTATTTTTTCTTCATTAATTCAATTTAAAGTTAATTTGAATTTGGTTTTGTTGTTTATACTCAAGGAGTTTTAATGACTAGAAACATTCAGGACAATTATCACTAGACACCTTAGTGAGGAATATTTGAAACCAAGACCTCCAGAGGGTGCAATTTATAAGGATTCTGCTTCTATTCTGAAATTACTGTTATTTTTCTTATTTTTCAAAAAAATATAAAAAATGCTGTATAGCATTTTATTTTTTATTATAAAAATATCAAGAAAGCGTACACTTTCATATGCTGAGAAACTAAGATTAAAAAAGTTAAGTATTTTTGCTCTGGTCATAAGTGATAAACTGACACTCAAACATGCTTTTCTGATACCAAAGCTGTATTGTGTCTTTCATTCCTGCATTCACTGATATTTGAATATTAGCCATATGTTTATTCATTACCTATTACGTATTGGACACTACAATAGCTAGTGTGCTGACATTTAATGAGGCCTTATATCATATAATTTGCACTCATTAATTTACATAGTACTTGCATTACAATGCTCATCTTACAGAGCAAATAGAGTAAGAACCTTGGATGAGGTTTATGTGTGACATGTTTAGGCTTCCAACCAGTCATTCTAGCGCTTAGTGATCTATAAACTTGAGGAGATTTAATGGAAAATATGACGCTCCACAGAGAAGGTTTTACAGTAAGACATGCTGCCTTCAATCTCCCTCAGTATATTCCCTGTTGCTTTGAAAACTTTTATTCCATTGCTCCTTACACTTTATGAAGCAATTATAAAAATATGTTGTCATTACGTGTCATTAGACTGTACTGTTGTGGCTGCCTTGATGTCCTGAGTCAACTCAAATACACCTTTCACTCTATTTCAACTGTGAGAAGAGCAACAAGTCAGAAACTGGCAGATCCACTCATACCTTAAAGGTTTTACAAGCCTCTCTTCCCACTGTGTTACACCTGGCAGCATCATTCACTTTATTTTTAATTACAGCTCAAAAGCAATCATGACAGAGGACTTCCAAAACTGCTAGGGAAAGTGGCAAAACAATGGGATAAATGTGCTTGATGTGCAGGGCATATTTCACTAGGGAGGAAGAACAATGTGCCTTTTACTATAATGTTTTTTTTTAAGAAATATTTAGTTATCATATTTTTAACTATTCCTGGTGTCTCTACTGCTCTCGGCCACAGGCATAGCTGGCTTATTCATCCTGACTAACTATAATAGTCAGTTCTCATGAAGGTTATATCCTAATTGGAGAGACAGACGAAAACAAAGCCAACTACTGAATAATACCACATTGTAATAAGGTTGTGGATATAAACAGCAGGTATGAAAAATTAATAAGGTTGTCATATCCAGGGGTGGAAAACAGTGTAAAAGATGCTTAATGAAATAACAAGTAAGTGAAGAAAAACACTGAGGAAGGAGTCACAAAAATGGTTCAGGGTGAGAAAGGGGATCACACTGACAGTGATCAATTTTAGGTGTTAACTTGAATAGGCTAAGGGGTTCCCCAGACAGCTGCCAGAATAATTTTCTGGGTGAATATGTGCTGGTGTTGAGGAGCATTTGGACCAGTACACAGAGTTAGAAAACCCACTCTTACTAATGTGGGCAGGAACCATCCAAGCCACTGATGTTCCACATACAGAACATAAGGAGGGGGAGAAGGACTAGTTCTCTCTGTCTAAGCTGAAATAGTCATCTTCTTCTGGTCATGGGCATTAAAGATTGCGGATCTTGAAATTTTCACACTTTAAACTTGTCCATGCTTTAAGCTTACCATTAGTAAGCCACAGGCCTCAGGGTGGGCACTACTTTTGAATTCCTTGGCTTCCAGGTCATGAGATTCATACTGAATTATATGACTGCCTTTCTTTCCTGAGTCCCACCTTCCAGACAGCGCACTGTGGGGCTCCTCAGGGAGGAGCAGGGCATATTTCACTAGGGAGTGAATGTGAATCAGTTCTCAAAATATATAACCTCTTAGTTCATGGATGGAAATCAAATTGAACATTTAACACTTGAAAGCATCAACAATTGGGACCTCCTCCGGCTAAGAAGTTTCTGCATGTCAAAGGAAATCACTAACAAAGTGAAAAGACGACCCACAAATTTCGAAAAGTTTTTAACTAACAAGCACTCAGACAAAAGTCTTCTATCTAGAATCTACAAAGAACTAAAAATCACTAGGGTCCCAAAATTCAAAGACCCAATCCAGAAATGGGCATCTGAGATGAACACTCACTTCTCAGAGAAAGAAATACAGCAAGCCTACAAATACATGAAGAAATGCTCCACATCGCTAGCTATTCGTGAAATGCAAATCAAAACAACACTTAGATACCACCTCATCCCAGTAAGGATGGCTATCATAAAGAAATCAACCAGCAACAAATGCTGGAGAGGCTCTGGGGAAAAAGGAACCCTTCTCCACTGCTGGTGGGAATGCAGATTGGTGCAACCATTATGGAAAGCAGTGTGGAGGATCCTTACAAAACTAGAATTGGAAGTTCCATTCAATCCAGCTATCCCCCTACTGGGAATTTTCCCAGAAGAACTGAAAGCTTCATACCATAGCGATATCTGTGCACCTATGTTTATAGCAGCCCAATTTGTAATAGCCAAATCTTCGAAACAACCAAAATGTCCATCATTTGAAGAATGGTTTAAAAAAATGTGATATTTTTATACAATGGAATACTACTCATCCATAAAGAATAAGTTTGAAGACTTCATATATAAATGGATGTATATTGAACATATACTCATTAGTGAAATAAACCAGACCTATATGTGTAAATATCGTATAGTCTCCCTAGTATAAGAACTTTAAAGAAGAAAACAAGAACTTAAGGGCATAACACAGCTGAATGTGTTATGGATTAAACAACGAAGTGACTGGAAGCAGACAAAGCAGAAAACATATCAATAGCAAAACCATACACTTATGTACACAGGATGAATCAGATATTGGTCTCAAGAACCTTCAAAAGGTTCAGCATATTGACTATAGCACAA
>PVJA010011992.1:0-53158 GCA_004027025.1 Myocastor coypus
TATATATATACATATATATATATGTATATATACACATATATATGTATATATATACATATATATATATATATTTAAAAAAAGACTCAGTGTATACTATTTTACTGTTTCAATTTTTAAAATTGTATTTGTAATAGATAATATAAGCAAAATAGTTTTCAGGAGCCACATGGAATGAAAGGGGTTTATTCCTCAAGTGCTAAAAATTCTTAAAATCTAGTTCCTTAAGTTACTGGTATGATTTGCAATTTTTTTAAAGTTACTGTGTTCTTTCTGTTTGTGATAGAGGAAAAATAACAAAGTTTAATTATTTTTCAGTTACATAACTTCTCAGTTTGACTGAAGAACAAAATTATGCTTGAGATGCGCTGATCTGTGTGCCTTTTCCGCAGGTCTGGATCCCCGTCATGGCCATCACTCAGTTTCGGTTATTTAAAGTTTGTACCTGTATAGCAACCGTATTCTCATTTCTAAAGAGATTAATATGCAGGTAAATAAATTTTATTTCAAACTGACCTATTTTCTCACTGGTTCAAGGTTCTTTCAGAAAGGCAAAAGAGATACTGTTTACACTAAAACCTTGATTATAATATTCATTAATAATTTTTAAAAATATTTTTTCTCTAGTTCAGACTTAGAAGATGGAAGTTTGTTTTTGTTTTTTCAAATGATATGTTAAATACCATAGAATTTCAGAAATAAGCTAGATTTTATTAAATTCTTCCCAGAGTTTTTATGTACTATTTCATTATTGGAATATATTATGGGGGTTAGGTAAGATAAGGCACTAGTATCTGTCTATACTTGCATATGAATGTTATATTCATTTAAAATACTTCAACAGAAAAGCCTTATAAAGCAGATTATTTCTTAAGGAACATTCCAGAATATGTGAGTAGTCTAGAGCAGGTACTTTACTTCAATACATTATCTACAGATTCCTATTCCATCTGTCTTATCAAATCTTCATACCCTTGCTGTGACTTAGGACCTGTGCACAAAGGAGCCTCAGGCTTTCTTAGGAAGTGTGTGTGTGTGTGTGTGTGTGTGTGTGTGTTTCTAGTGAAACACAGTGATAGTCAACATCTGCTGAACACTGCACACTCCTAACTCAAGGTCTTTCAGGTTTTCAATACTGGACCTACAAAATCCCTTACTGTGCATGGTCCTTGTGCTTGAAATGAGTTTTGATTTACTTGTGGTTTTGTGACATCTTTGCAAAGAGGTTTTAGATTGTAATTAAAAGCAAGTACTGCATCAAAATTAATATAAAACAGAAGATGAGGATGACAGCTTCCAGTCTGATCTCACAGCTTGAGAAGGTGTAAGGCTTCCAAGAGACATGCACACAGCACTAGTAAGACATTTTCTTTTTTCATTCATATTAGAAATACTAACTTAAAAAAAAAAAGACTTACTATGTATTGTTTTCAAGTGGTTAGTAAACCTATTTAATTTAAAGCATAGCTAAGTAGTTAGTTGTTTGGGCCTAACTACTTAATCTGTGGGACTATTAGGTATTCCTTTGGTCCAGAATAAAGTAGGATAAAAAAAGAAGTAGGTATGATTTAGAGGTTGCATCCAACTATTCTGTTCCCAACCTAGTGCCCAGTGCCTAGTCATAGGGCCACCTTGCCACCAGCAAGGCTAGAAGATGTCATGTCTAGCTAACTGGTCATTTCATAGCTCCTGAAATTTTGATAATTAGATGTCGTTGAATTCATTCATTTAAAAAAATATCTAGGGTATTGCAGTAGGAATACAAGGATGAACTAGACATGATCACTGGAAGAAAATTCAGGAAGGAAGTGAGAGATTTCAGGGGTTAACCAGAAATTACCTGAGGACAGGGTTTGAGAAGCAGAACAAATGGTGAACTAAATGTGGAGCTCATCAGAGAATGAGTGGCCCAAGGTTCACTGAGTAAAGTAGATAACAAAGAGTATTAATTGACAGAAAAGATTTAAAAAAGCATTGTGTTAATAGTGTCTATAGCTGTGTTTACTTTTTGTATCTCTGTTCTACTACTGCTCCATGGATTAGTTTTAGAATAAGAAATTTTACTTACCTTTAAAATATTAAGACTTTCCTTATGTCACTATAAATTTCTGTTTTCGGTATGAATGTGTTTAAGCTTGATTGTTCAGTGTTAAGGAAAACCTAGCCATTGGTAGGCAGGCACTTAAGCCACTGAGCTATGTCTCCAGTCTACCCTTGGTAGGATTGGCTTGTGTAGGTGTTAAAAAGAACCTAGGGCATATGTTATAAAATGCCAGGCATATGTCATAAATTGCATAATGGGCTGTAGTATTTCTTTATCTTTTAAACAAATAAAATATAACTTCTAAACTTTCAGGAGACATATTTCCCTTTACCAGTTAGCTCTAAGTAGATGCTTTATAGGTTACTTGAATTGAAGCAGAATCACTAATCATTTGTAATAGCTGCTATTTCTTGAGTGTCTTACTATGTAGCAAGCACTGTCGGGGTACTTTAAATGTGTTTAAGACCTCAAAGATACCTTGCAAAAGTAAGTTTGAATACTGGTATTTTGTAGATGAGGTTATTAAAGCTGAGAGGTCAGCATTTCTAACTAGATTCAGGAGAAGTAACACTCAATATCATGGTTGACATACGTGTTCTTGACAGCTGAGTGTAGTAGATCCTGATTAATGTGCTTTTCACCGTAATCCTTGAAAGTCAGTTGCAGTTCAGTTTAACCCCATCTTTAGGTATTTTTTAATAGTTTAATAGCTGGTCTTACCAAGAAGTTTAGTAAGTAAAGCATGAAAAGCCACCCTGGGTACAGGGGTAGAGATGCCCGGAGCTTTCCCTACAGAGCGCAAGGCACCTCACTGACAATGATGTGACTCTGCCTTGCATTTGGTGTTTCCGGCTTTGCATTTTCCTTAAGTTTATCTGTAATTCTAAGCCTCTGCTGAAGAAACACCTGCATTGTCCTGTCCAGGATTTTGGTGAAATTTATGCCATGTCTGAATTCATGCTTTTCATTATAGCTTAATTATTAAAATCAATAATGATTTGTAAGTCTGAAAAATACTGTCCATAATCCTTTTCACTCAAGAACCAGCTTATTTTGCTGGTTCTTGAAATAGATTATTTTGTATTTGTTTTAGGTCTGGCAGAGGAAGGAAATTAAGTGGAGACCAAATCACATTGCCAACTACTGTTGATTATTCATCAGTTCCTAAGCAGGTAATTTTCTCTGTTTTGTTTTAAAAAATTGAATATGTATTTCAGAATAGTATTTTTAAAACTGGATTATTATTAGTCACAAAATTAATGTGGTAGTCAGGATTTTTGTTCCATTTTTCAATTATAAAATTTGTATTATCTTGACTTTGCTGATGTTTTTTCTATTTTCTTCTGTGGTTCCAGTGTTTGCTTTTCTTTTTGGAGCACTTTTATATTTAAAAGTCTTCATGAATTCCAACATTTATATCATCCAGGGGTTCACATCTGTTTATTTTCCATGTGAATTAAGATTTGTTGGTTCTGTACATGCTGAATAACTACTTCTTTTTTCTTTCATCAGCATTTTCAATATTATGTTTTGACACACTGCCTTACTGAAATGCTATGGAGAATGCTGATGTTTTTGTGCTGTTTTACCACGTAGTTCATTTGGTGAGGTGGAAACTTTACTTCTGGGCTAAGGTCCTTTGTCAGTTCAGTTCCCAAAGCATTGTTTTACTATTCATGTTTGCTTTTAATTTTTGAAAAATGATCAGTGTGGAACAAAACAGAATAGAATATGTCAGAACGTGTGACCCACTATGACGTGTTTTTTAAACTTTTGATTTAGTTTTGATATGTGGTTTGAAATGTACATTTTCAGTGAGTTAAAATTTAAAACCAGTAGTATTGTAAAAAGCCTGTTTTCCTAATAGTTGCTAGCAATGTTGATCAATTAAATTCAGACAGATGTGGAAGAGTGGACGTCCTGGGATGAAGATACTCCCACGAGCGTGAAGATAGAAGGAGGGAACGGAAGTGTGGCGACACAGCAGAACGCGCTGGAGCAGCTGGAACCTGACTACTTCAAGGACATGACGCCCACCATAAGGAAAACTCAGAAAGTAGGTTGGAGAGTGGTGCTTTGGAGGATGAAAATTCTCACATGCTTATAATTAAAATCATACAATATGATTATTATTTATTAGGTAGTCTACTTGTGATTATCATTTTGTTTTCTATCATACTAAACATTTAATGGAAACTGATTGTATCTTAGCTTCTAGGCCTCAGACTATGTGTGAAAGACTAAGTTGAATGTAGTAATAGTTCTAACAAGTTCATAATTTGGTGGTATCTGCAAACTGATAGCTAGGTCTCCTTGTTTATAACCATTACAAAAGTGATGCAGAACCCTGAGAACTTCGTGTTCACGTCAACCATCTCACTTTATTTAATCTCTTTTGAGTTGAATACAGAGAATCACTTTAGAGCCACAGGAAATTACCAGAAAAAGTTCAGTGACTATTTTCCTCTTTATCAAAATAGTACCTGTTTTTAAACAAATAATATAGAAGTATGCATAGAACTATGAGAGGCTTCTGTGCCTCCCATGAACAGCTACTTAGTTACTCTTTCTGTTGGAGTTTTTCTAGTGCTTGTCAGAATACCCCTGTGTACTATACATATGTTTCCATTTGTTGATTTATCACTTGTTGACATTGTCTGGCTATATTGTACTATAATAAGTGAATCTCATGTTAGCTTTTTTTTTTTTTTTTTTGGCTTTTTGAGACAGGGTCTCGCTATGCAGTTCAGGCTGGCCTTGAGCTCACTTTTGTAGCCCAGGCTGGTCTCAAACTCGCACGGATCCTCCTACCTCAGCCTCCCAAGTGCTGGGATTACATGTGTGCGCCACCATGCAGGGTTTATCTCATGTTAGCTTTAATGTTGTCTTCCAACTTCTTTACATAATGTTATTCTTGGCTACTCTATTTCAGAAAAACACACTTAGTGCTTCATTTGTTATTCTCTTGAACATGGAAAACATTTATGTATATACTTTATAGAATGAAATTATTTCATATTTCATAATAAGATCCTTCTCTTCTACCCTAGTCATTATCAGCTATACATTTATTTTTGTATTACTAAGGTTGATAACATTTTGTTAAATTGCCCAAATGTCTTCATACTAAAAGTATTGTGTGTTTTTCTGGGATTATTTTAAGTTGCTCGGTAGGTGAATACCTTATGTTATGGCAGTGTATTGCTGTTTTCCATAGACATTTAGTGAACCGTAATAGTGCCTTATCAAATTAATTACAATAGCAGTCTCTTTAATAAAGGTTTCAAAATATTCTAAAACTTCTGGCCAGAAAGACTTAATTATTTAATAGATATTCCATATGTATTTTTGGCGGTCTATTATGTATTTAAAGTTAGTTACTTAGCTGGGCATGGTGGCACACAACCATAATCCCAGTGCCCAAGAGGTTGACATAAGATGATCATTACAAGTTCAGTGCCAGCCTGGGCTACAAAGTGAGTTTAAGGCCAGCCTGAGCTGCACAGTGAAATCCTGTCTCAAAAATAAGTATAAGTAAATAAGCTATTTAAGAGTTGAAAGTATGTTGTTATATTTGGGGATCCAAGAAAAATGAAGAGAGCGTAAAAAGTATAATGTACTTTATTTTTTTGATATATAATTGATTAGTGCAATAGTTACATGGAAATTTTAGTACTCTGTAGACTACTTTTCTTGCTTTTACATGTAAATTTTGAAGAGCAGAATATTTTAAACAATTCCAAAATGCAATAGTCAGTTGTTTCCTTTTATATAGCTCAGTATAAAATATTCCTTTAATCCTGTTTGAATTAATCTTTCAGATTGTTGTTAAGAAAAGAGAGCCATTAAATTTTGGCATTCCAGATGGTAGCACAGGTTTCTCCAGTAGATTAGCAGCTACACAAGATATGCCTTTTATTCATCAATCTGTAAGTATATTAAGGGGATATAAGTAATAAAGGTTTGAGGTTTTATGTTTTAAAAAAGAAAAAGATAAGAATCTGAGTGAATTGAACATTGTATTTCTGTCACTTTGAAACATGTTTCGCAGTTTGTAAGAAGTCAACTTGGAATTGCACCAATTCTGACATTTCATGATATTGAAAGATCAGGGACCCATTGTACATAAGAAAGAGAGAAAATGTGCTGTTTAAAAAGAAAGAACTGAAAAAGATCACCCCTCAGTAATGAATCCTAACACTTTTTTTTTTTTTAACCTTAATATTCATAGCAAGTTAGAGCATGTTGCTGGTTTGTTTCTTGGGCAGTACTGGCCACCAGGCACCAGGCTTGGTGTCTGAGCTTTGTCGCTGCCCCAGCAGCATGCCAGTTTTGAGTTATATTTTTGTGCTCACAGTATTTTTACATTTAAAGTATGACTTTATTTAAAGAGTATTTGATGTAAAATGAAATTTTTTAAAGCTGAAAAATACTGAACAGAGTATACTGATGTTCTCAAACTTAGGAACACAGCAAAATCAACATTGGAGTTTTTAAAACAAACACCACCAAATGTGTTGGCACACACATGGAATCAGCGCTGAGAGAGGCTGAGGCAAGAGAGTCACAGGTTTAAACCTCTCCTGGATATCTTAGCAACTTAGCGAGCGCCTGGGTCAAAATAAAAAGTAGAACAAAAATAAGGTGCTGCGTAGGTAGCTTAGCTCAATACTGTATGAGGCTCTTACTTTAGGTACCTGTACCAGGAAACAAAACAATACAAAATACCTGTCCCCACACTTAGACTTTAGACCAGTGCTTAAGCAGACTTAGATTTTATTATTTATAATAAAACTTTACTGACTTCCAATATAATAAACATTGTCTCATATAGTTTGTGTGTACCTGGAATCCAGGGCCACGAAACTGAATGATTCTGGCTCAGGGTGGCCAAGGCTGGACCATGGCTCTCACTGGAGGGATCTTCAGAAACTGACTTGCTCATGTGGCTGGCAGATTCATGCTGGTGCTGGGCACAAACCCTCATTCCTTGCCCTGGACCTCTGCATGGCACTGTGAACTCTCATGGTGACGTAACTGCTGGCTTTGCCACAACAAGGGCCCCGAGAGGGCCAGCGAGGTCATGAGGTAAGGCTGGCAGCACAGTGCATTCTTAGGAGGTGGCCTTACAAGGGTGCATTGTCACTGTCATTGACTTTGTTCCTTAAGAGTCAGTCGCTAAA
Organism: Myocastor coypus; assembly: GCA_004027025.1. NCBI lineage: Eukaryota > Metazoa > Chordata > Mammalia > Rodentia > Myocastoridae > Myocastor > Myocastor coypus. The sequence continues at coordinate 7,225 of PVJA010011992.1, forward strand.
TGCAGGCCTCATGAGGAGGGGGTGAGTTAAGTGACACTTTTTCTTTTTGTATTCTTTCTTTTTTTAGAGAAGGGTTTACAGGGTGTTCAGGGTCTGACTACTAGATTAGACTCATAGAGATCCGCCTGTTTACAGCCCCCCAAGAGCTGGGGTCACAGGTGTGCGTCACCATGCCCCTGCTGGCTCAACCTGTCCTGTCCTGGGGTGGAGCGGGCACAGCAGGCCCCTGAGCCTGCCTGCAAGTGGTTTAATCCCCTGAGCTATTTGGCTGGCCCAGTGACACCTTTTAAAGTTTTAAAGGAAGGAAAATTAGGAATTTGGGGATGTATTTGGGGATCACCATATTTGTCTGTCCTATGAATCTTATTTATGCTTTTTAAACTTCTGAGGCCCTTGTGTCCAGGAGACCCATGTTATGCTGAATTTGAATCTATTGCTCAACAGCCATTTCTGTGCCAGGTGCTAGTAACACAGGTGAATAAATAGAAAGATAGGTTCTTACCTCAGAAGAATGTGTTCTGCTGGGGGAGGCATAGTACCAAATAAATGGTCATACACCTAGTTACAGACTTGAATAATTCTTACTCAGTTACTTGATATTGTGACAGATGATAACATTGTAGAGATTTCTCTGAATAATGTAATGTCATACTAGTTAATTTTTTTCTTTTATATTTCTTAGTGTTAACCTTTATTCCTGTACATTTGACCCATAGTAGTAAACTAGTTCAGCCCTGCCCACAGAATTAGTAATGCTTGACTCCATACTGAAATTATGTTACTGTAATATTGCTCATGGTAAAGGTGTCAACATAGAGCCATTAAGAGAATTGGGAAAGGAAACAGAGCCGATGCTATTTTGCTTGTTTTCCACCCAAGCAGACAATATTGAGAGAGGTTTTAATTATGTTCGAGTAGATAGCCATCAACTTGACTTTATTCATTATACCAAAAATACCTTAATATTCTATAATTACATTCTTTTTTAAACCAAACATTGCATTTTTCTTCTGAATATCATCGTATATATTGTAGGAACTCTTTTTGTACTAGTGATGTTATTTTTCGTGTTACCCTCGATATTTTTCAGTTTGTTCTTGGATTTATAATATGTATTGGATATCCTTGGTGAGCAGATGTTTTTACTTTTAGTAGGCAAGTCTGTCTTACTGTTTTTCTTAGAAGGTCATCTCCACTAAAGATATGACCCTTTTGAATGGTCTTAATAGCTTTAATTTTTTTATATGTATCAAACTCTTCTTTACATAACAGGGAGTAGAAGGAGAGGTAACTTTTATAAATGGAAAATTTGCAAATGAAAAATAGATAACCTGGTAACATGAAGAAAACTTTGACCTTATTAGTTCTTCAGGGTACTCAAAGTAAATGTTAATAAATTGTCAGAGATAAAATAAGTGTAGTGTCAGTATTCACAAAGATACAAATAAGACGTACCAGTTTAACATGAATCTAGTGACATGCTGTAGCATGTCAAGTCACTTATACTTTGTTTCAGTTGCTTTAATAATACCTCTTTGAATTACCTACTTTTAGAAATATAGTAAAGAAATTAATCTGAAATAATTTTTAATAGAGAATGGTATTATCTTTATGATCAGGGAAAGAAAATTGAAAATACTTGGGGCTAAGTACTTAAAACGATACCTGCACACATACTGGTACCAGTTACCTTACACGTGCTGTTACCTTCACACCTAACCAAATATCCTAGAAAGATCATTTTTACTTATTTTTGGGAGAAAAGTAATCATTTATAGGTCTGGCTTGGGAAATAGTGAAAGGTATTGAGCAACCTGATGATCAGGTTTCTAGGAGAGGAAACAGGAAGCATGAAGTAGAAATAATAGTCCAGCTAAGATAAGCCTGCCTGACTTGTCATTGTCACCTGGTGTGGAGACTAGAAGGACCACTGAAAAAGTACAAATTCTACAAACTTCAGTGGACATGAGTGTGCTGGCTTGGATGCTTCTCAGTCCGCGTTATAGTCAAGCATTTCTAATTAGGTCTAGAACCAGTCAGTGTCTATTCTCCTTTTCTTTATCCCTTCCCTCCTTTAAAAAGAGAAATGGGGGAAGAAAATCTATTCTTGTCTATTCCAAATTAAGTGAGCAAAAGTAGAAAACTAAGTAAAAAGAATACACCATCCAACATAAGAGGAAAAGGGGCCTGCCCAGGGCTGCTCACATGGAGAGTTCCCATTAGGGAACTTGCAGTTCAAGGCAAACCAGGAGCCAAGTCATTTTCACCTGTGTAGAACTTAGCATGGAAGTTGAGAAAGCACAGAAGAATGATGGGTTCTCAGTTGCATTTTGTAAGACACTTTGTGAAGAAAAGAAGGTTCTGCTGTTTAACTTTTGCTTTATTTTTTATTGTAGTCTGAGTTAGGTGACTTGGATACCTGGCAAGAAAATACCAATGCATGGGAAGAGGAGGAAGATGCAGCTTGGCAAGCGGAAGAAGTTCTGAGGTATTTGTGTGACATTTACATTATAACCTGAGTAGAACAACTAGAAGCGTTGCTTGTTGAGTCTGAGGTCAAGGAAGGCAGTTCTGCCAAATATTATTTCTTCAGTCTGTCAGATGAAAGGTCACATGTCTATAGATACTATGGACTCGTTCTATTTCTCAGACTGCATTGGTTATTTTACATGAGTAAGAATACAAAAATTGTAGGAATAAAAATGTTATTAATGGTATGCAAAATCTTTTACATAAATGCTGTACTGCAGTCATGTCCTCCTGTGAAGGGAAGCTCCCACTATACTGTATGTTCTAGGGTACAAGTTATAACTATTTTCATTTTCTCATGGGTTAGTATAGAGCCCAGTACTGTGGGAATGCAAATTATCATAGCAGTTTATGTCCTTACTACACCTTAATTGATGTGCACAAGAGCCAAGCAAGTAAGTCATAAGCAACAGAAAGGAAAACATTACTCTGTAGGATTCAAAGTTTATTATTGTTGGTAGTTCTTTTTGTTTTTGTGAGTGATAAACTTAGTTCTTGCTCCTTGTACATTATGTCATCGTAAAGAGAAAATTTATCTTGAAGATCTTATAACTATGACATTGTTGAAAGTTCACTTAAATGTCTAAATATGCAAAATATGCATTTTTAAGAATAGGAAAATGCAGTGACATATATATATATATATATATATATATATTTTTTTTTTTTTTTTTTAAAGTAAGATAATTTTATAGCAAATGAATTACTTTATCTTTCTTTTTTGCATTTTGCTTTCTTGGCTTTGTTGGTAAAGTACAGTTGTTTTTAATCACCAGCAGAGGGTGCAGTTAAGTAGCTGGAAGTTATGGGTGATTTTTTTATTTTTCATTTTATCTAGTTTTAGCATGTGTGCATTTGTTTAGCTTTGAAAGTAAAATGTAAGGGCTGGCGTCATAGCTCAGCAGACTAAAGGCCGGAGTGTGCCATACCAGCCTGGCCCTGGGGCGTGCCGAGATGATTGAGACTGGGCATGGTTGGGAGGCTGAAAACAGGAGGTTCACTATGAGTCTAATCAGTGTTCTAGAAAATTTGGGACATTCTAGTGATTGCTAATGTCATTAACCTCAGGGACAAAGGAAGGAAAAGTGATGTCTCTTTTTTTCTTCATGATGCACAAAATATATTTATTGGGGAAAAGAAAGCTCCTGTCTTCAGAGAGGAACAGGAGGGCATCCTGAGCGGGTTGTCCCCATGATGTTCATTTTGAGTCAGTGCTATTAATGACAGTGCTATACAGTTTATGCTGCAAGCTCTCAAACATCATAACATTGTGAGCATGTCAGAAACCCTGTGTTATGTCTCAACTCTTTTGGTCCCTAACAAAGTAGAAGTGAAAAGTGCATTTACATTAAAACGACTTGGGAGTGTGAGCCTGTTAATAACCCCCAGATGCACTGATGCTGACCAAATGCAGACAGAGGGACATGGAGGACATGCAAACCTCCGTGTGGCATTCGTATGCCCAGAATGGCACTGAGCATTAAGAAAGTCCGTCTGTGTTCATCTTCTCTGTCTTCTTCCAGTCACCACTGTAAAACACTCCAATACTATCATTAGTATTTTTAAAGCTAAAAAAATTCTAGTTAGCAAATGCAGGCGTGCACCTGGACAAATATGTATTTACATATTGTCTTCATGGAAACCTAAATTTCTTCTTGTGGCAGGAATATTTATTGCCGAGCTAATAACCAGGAGAAAGCTTGGTTACCTTGTTTGTAACCTAGCCAATATTTTATAGTTTTGTTTTTAAATCTCCTTTTGTGCTATTAGAGTTCTGGGTTTTCTAGTGTGAATGATCAGTTTTTCATGGAGGTGGGCAAAGCTAGCTGAAAACTAGATTTTCTTTTGTTCTTTAGAAACTTAAAGAATTGATGGAAAATGTCAAAATAGAGCCACAAATAAGTTTTGTAGTTTTCTTGAATTTTGGTTATTTTGCTTTTGTGAGAATAAACTTAGTACTTGTTCCTTGTACAGTAGGTCAGTGTAAAGAGAAAATTTATCTTGAAGATTTGTAACTATGACATTGTTGATAGCTCATTTAAATGTATAAGTTATGCATTGTTTAAAACAGTAAAATGCAGTGTTTACTGCATCTAAAGATCATAATATGTTATTTATATTGTGATTGAGAGCCATTCATCTTCATATTCAGTTTTCATTTGTACAAATGCTACCCTGGATAGTAACATTTCACTGCATAGAACCTGGTGCTGCCTGTCGCATTCCCAGTTGTGACCTACTTCTTCCTCCCCCATGCATATTTCTGGAATTAGGTCTCATGACCTTTCAGATTTAGGGCCAGTGTTTGTTGAGCCTCTCCTCTCTTCTGTTTTATCACTCTAGTGATGTGTAAGTGATTCTTAGTGATAGTCACTAAGAATAGAGAAGTTTTGTGACTCAGGACTGGTGGAGTTATGGCAGTGGTTAAGAGTGTATATGTCACGAGGAATTAGCACTCTGATGTGTAGTAGGTCTGGCCAAATGTTACTCCTAAGTCAATTTCTAGCTTGTAGGTGGAAGCTATGTCTTTAAGTTTCTGAGCATCTCATACACCACTGAATTCTTATCATCCCATAGCTGATTGTTTTAGCTATTGTAATAGGAAATTTAACCCTCAGTGTAAGGCCTTTAAAAATGGTATCCTCCCCACCCCCAGAGAAAAACCTGTGGGGCACGATACTGGTGTTTAAGAGGGTATAATCTGATAAAAAAAATAAATAAATAAATAAAGTGATGTGGGTTCTTATCCCATGTAGTTAATCCTGTGATCTTAGGCAGATCATATAGCCTTCATATATCATCTTATGTATTTGTGAAGTAGAGATAATACCACTTCTGTTTGGCAGGCTAAGTTCTAAGGATTGTCAGGGATACTGTGTTTGAAAGTCTTTGAAATTTTTAAGCCAGTGAGAAGGTTTAAGACTTAAGTATTTACTTCATGATATTAAAAAGGCATTATTCTTTCTTTCTGAACTTTTCCACCATTTTCCCTGTGTTGTATTTTCTCAAAGATAACGAGCATGTTTCTTTGCAGGCAACAGAAGTTAGCAGACAGAGAAAAGAGGGCGGCGGAGCAACAAAGGAAGAAAATGGAAAAAGAAGCACAGAGGCTAATGAAGAAGGAGCAAAACAAAATCGGTGTGAAACTTTCATAACCAGTGTGCTCCGAGTGTTATAGTGCCAGTAGGAGAAATCTGAGCTCCACAGTCCACACGACATTAATATGGATTGAAGAGTATTTTCAGGATACAAACACACTGCTTGATTTTAATGCATTCATCAAGCCATCCATGACACAAGGATTCTCCCAAACTACCTTGGGCTCTTAGTGATTGAGACTCAAGGGAACAACAAAGACTTAAGAGGCATTATTTTCCTCTACATACTCCAAATATAAGACAATTGTTTGCTGTCAAGAAATTATTACAAATGGAATATACTGGTACCTCTCAAGCTAGTGTTTCTAGCTCAATGTGTATAATTTCATGGTGGAAAAAAGAACCCTGCTAACATGGTTCCCTTCAATGTTCATTATTATAAAATAAATAATTTTCGTATCTTTCTGTTTTCATGTGACCTGAGCTAAATTAAACAAGCTATAGGTAGGGCTTTCATTTCCTTTTTTTGTTGTCAGAGGCTGGTGTCAGTATTTGCTTTCCCTAATCTGAGCTAGGCTTATTTGTTTCATATGTTTAAAGAATTTGGTTTTGGTTTTCAAGATAGTGACATTAAATGCAATAACATTATTTATCATCAATATTTTTACATCATTTTCTTTTGAATGATGTTGCACTGATACACATATTTGTAATTTATTAGCATGTATAAACATTGAAAACCAGCTCAAATGGCAAATTGTTTTGCAATATTATAACTTGTGAGTTTTAAGAACTAGTATGAGTAGGTTTTACCATTTACTCTAGATTTTAAGATGTTACGGTTCCTTCAAGTACCTCCCCATCCAAAGCCATTAATTTTCAAATTCAGGAAGCCTTCATTTCTGATATTTCAAGCTTTTGGATGAGTTCTATGTTGGTGTTTTATATCTGACACACTGTAGGTCACCTGTATTGTTGGCTAAGATGATATCATAGATTATGAAGGAGAGGAACAATCACCTGTGCGTTCTGGTCTTGACTGGATTGCCTTAAAGAAATATGAGAATACTGTATTCATGTTGCTGGGGGAAGGGGTTAAAAAGATTTGATAGTTTAAAATCTCATTAAATTTTTCTCCACAAACTGCACAAACCTGATTTCCTACAGTTTCAGAATTTTAAGAGATTTTTAGTTTATTAAAAGTCACTGGTGAAATTAATATTTTGTGTAGTTTTAAAATATAAACACTCTATAGTCCAAACATTGCCAATATATGTAACTTGGGTTTGAACCCAGACCCTTCTCACTGAGTTAAGTCCTCAGCCCTTCCTTAGTTTTGAGACAGTAGAACTCAGTTGCCCAGGTTGGGCTCAGACTTGTGACCTTCCCGCTTTAGCGCCACCCAGAATGCTGGGATTACTTATAGGCATGCACCCACTATGCCTGGATAATATATTTAATTATTAGAGTGATAATTTATAGTAAATTCGTTAGCTGTCCCATGAGAAGTTCCTAAATCCTAGGGCTGAACTTGTGGACTGAGGGTGGTTGTGTGGTCTGTCAGTTGACTCACATTAGTGGAAAGCTTGTTAACACTCCAAACCACGCTTTCATTTACCATGTTTATTTGATTTCTGCTAGTTTACTAGCAGAAATCTCAATAAAGGGACTCAAATTTTTAGTCAGATATTTCTTAATCTCTGTATTTAATAATGTACTTGTAGTTAGTATGGGAATACTACATGGTTTCTTTTAAATTGTGAGATTATAAGGATAGCCTTTTAGTACAATTACTGGTACTGCTTTTCCCCAATATTTGAAAAGTATCAAAGTTGGACTTGATCACAGTTTTCACATGTGCAGGGATTTGTTTGTGTTTTGGTAATTTAAAAATAAAGAATGTTTAGAAGTGATAGTTCATTAATCAGAAACAAGTATGTTTTTCTTGTGGAAAAAAAAAAAAAAAACCTCTATTGATATATAATCAATTCCCATATGAAATTGGGTACATTGTGTTCAAAAGAGAAGTCAGTGCATTATATATATATACGATAATATGCTTCATGGTCACAACCTGTTTTCTTTAACTCCAAAGTTTATAGTCTGTTTTTCTCTTTTCTATTTTAATAACAATTTCTAGTTTTAGAAGTTCATTAGAAATACAAAAGAAATATGGATAAATTTAAGCAAAATTAGTTGTATGCCATTATGTCAGTTGTGCATTTGAGATAATCATAGACATGTCAGACTTACTTCCTCTTCTTTGTGTAGACATTTCCTCCTGTGAAACTTTACTTACCCCTCTTCGCTCCTTTTGGTTGCAATTTAGATGAACAGTGTAAAATTATGCACCTGAATTCCTCAGTTTTGATATGCAGTTGCCTCTAATGAGAAAAGGAAAGTTTGTTCCTGTTCGAAGACAGACAGGCAGAAAATTGACATCTGAGTCAAGCCTCCCAAATACTCTGGATCAAGCGCCTACTATGGGTAAGATCAGTTGTAGCCAGGATTCTAAAAACCCTATTTTGTTAATAGTGATTCTTTATAAAAGTGATCAGAGCCAGGTCTGTTTAACATGAATATGTTGTTTAATCCTACAAAGTTCAAATTTGGTATAATTTTTGTAATGATTTCTATGTACTTTATTCCCTTGATCAAAGAAAATTTTGCAGCAGATATGGAAGCCGATAGAACAGTTACTGGTGAATGGCTCTGAATGAAACCCAATTGGGAGAGTAATGGTGAGCTAGGGCTTACAGATTGTTCTGGAAGAACTTCTACCCTTACTTTCAGTTCAGATCAAGGTGGTGGACCCAAGAAAAGCATACTTTAGGTGGTGATGTATGGTCTGATTGAAAGGTAAAGTGAATGTTTGAATTAAAGAATTATACAATAAAGGACACATTACCATCAGTCCCCTTCATATACTTCTCCACTTTGGAAAAACTTATCCCATCGTTCTTGTCACTTTCTGAAGCTGTTGTGGAAGTCCTCTTTCTTGAGGACAGTGGACCCTTGGCTTAGGAGCGCAGTTCATTTGTGAAGGCTGGCCACAATTCAAGTTGGTTTTAAATCAAAACTTTTTCCCAGAAGAGGTAATGGAAATACTCATAGTGTGTTCTGAACCTCCTAAACCTCCTTATGTAACCTGCTCATAAAAAGAGTTGTGTAATGTGCAGAGTTTACTAGAAACACCAATAATTTTCCTAGTGTATTTGTCAAAATGTTTAAAATGTGCTTAGTTTACCAGAAGCAATTTCATACTGCACTCAACATCCTGTTGACGTCTTTGGCTTGCAGGAGTGGAGGATTAAATGAAAGATGGTTACTGTTTGGAAGGCAAATCCCCTTCCATGAGAACACCAGGACTCTGACTCTCTGGTATCCTCTGTGGTGTCCACTAGGATGTGCTTTGAGCTCACTAGGTCTCAACCTTTTCAGAACTAAAAACTGGTCTACAGTTGTCTGTTTCTGTCTTTTCTTTAACACTGCTCTGTAACATGACATAATGTCATTAAGCAAGTGAATGCATTGGTTTGCTTTTTCTTGGTCTGGGTGGGTCTGCTCTACAAACATAGCTCTGTCCGCTTTTTCATGATTTCCTTTATTTCAGAAGAAGGACTTTGCTGCACTGATGGCTGGTGCACCTCCTCTTCTTCAGAAAGCTCTTCAGCCGCCCCTCTGTTGCTCAACAGAAGTTCTGGAAGCTCCTCTGCAAACAATTCCTCTGAGTGCTCCTCCTCCAGTTCCTCCCCTTCACTACCATTTACTTGTAGGCCTGTGGGCTCTGCTATGGCAACAGTATCATCAACTACAGGGTAAACTGAAGGCTCAGGCTCCTCTACATAGCCTTCAAAGTCTCCTGCATAATTTTAGGCCATACTTTTTTTTTCCAGGCAGATCTCAGAGTCCTCAGGCTGGCCCAGGATTTCTGAACCCCACACTGGAAAGGATGTTGTAACGTTTCTTCCAGAATTCTTTAAGGGTTAAATCTGTAGCTGAGACCATCTGGAAGCTCTTCAGATTTGGTCTACAGATTCCTAAAGTTAGCTGTAACCTGGTGGTCCATAGGTGGCCATAGAAGAGTTGCCTAAGGTGGGAGCAGCTCAGCTGATAGCTGTGGGAATTCTTGAGCTGATTCTTCCAAATCTTGGGGGTGAGCGGCAGCGAGCTCCATCATGACAAAAGCCTTCAGTGGCAAACCTTCGTCCTGGAGGCCACTTTGATGGTAGTAATTGCAGTAAGTCTATAAAACACGGACCAACTACATCTGGACTCGGACTGATGCCTGCCTACTATTACGTGTGCATTGCTGGCATCACAAGTCTTCTTTTGCAACTGCACAAGGAGCTGATGTTTGGTCATAACTCAAGGCTTTGGTCCTAAGTTAAACCTAAAATTCAGGTCACAGCCCAAGTTGTTCATATGGGAGGCCAGTTGTAACGTGAAGGCCCATTGTATCTTCAGTTGTCTAGTCATGGTTTCCTCCGTGTCTTATTGATACAAAATATTTACCTCTCCCACTCATTTTGACTTTAGGGGAGAGCCGGAAGTAGAAGAGGCCCATGTCTGCATAACAGCGTGGGGCTGGACACACTAATGCTCTTAAGATCCTGCCAGTCCGTTCCGTGACATGTGATGGTGGCATTCACAGTAATTTTGATCAGATTTTGTGAAGAACTGCTTCAGAAAGTGACAAAAATAATGGGAGGATAAATGTGTTTGAAATAAGGGTAAATATTTTGGGAGGAATTAATAGCAATGTCACTAATTTTAAAATACGAACATTTACTGTTTATTTTCGTGATGTCTTGTAACATAAATTTATTTCTGCCATTTACCTCATTCGTTGTTTTAGTTGCTCTGCGCTAGTAGCAAGAAAACTGTTTTGTATGGTTTCCTTTTTTAACATTGACCACAGTTGCTGTTCCATGGTTGTAACAATAGCTACAATGCCTTTTGTACTAAACTTTTTTTAAACTTTGCCTTCTACTTTTTATTTTGAGCATCCCTTAGTCACAGCAATTAGGCATGATTAGTAAGCAGAATAAGTTTGTTGTATTTATTATTTTTTTAAATGTATTTGATTGTTGCAGGGTCTCACTACACAGCTGTAACTTGTAGTGATCCTCCTGCTTTCACCCTCCCCAGCCCTGGGATTACAGGTGTGTGCCACTACACCTGGCTCTGTCCTGCTCATCATGCCCTGGGGGTGGGGCTGGCAGGGCATGTGGTACCGGAGGTCAAACCACGGTCCTTGCACTTGCCTAAGCTTGCCTAAGGAGCAGCTTTAGTCTGCTGAGCTGTCTCATCAGCCCTAAGCAAAATACATTTTTGAGAACATGTAAAATACTTCTTCATCAAAGACCTGAGTCTTCTAGGATAGAAAGAGACACTGTTCTAGGAAATCCTCTCTCTCCTCTTCCCTCTCAGTCTACAAATTTCAGTGTTCTGCCTTTGTGCACTTTCTGCTGAGGGTGTTGATTCAAAACCAGCAGGTTTGCAGAGAAATAGCAGTGCAGGCCTGGCCAATCCACAATGACCTCAGCATTCTCTTTCAGGAGTGTTACGGTTTGTGTCTAGTGGATCCCTCCCCCCAAAGCCTCACACAGTCACTGGGGCAGGCTTCTAGAGTTTATGGTTAAGACATGATCCATTGCATAGATTATGAGTGTGGGTGCTACACCTGCCCTGGGACAGATAACCCTAAGTACAATATAAGGAGGGGAGAGGGGCTTGCGAGCTGCTGCAACTGCTGCTCCTCCCTGTGCTCTTTGCTGCTTTTCTGCCACCAGGAATGGCTGCCCTTTGCCACGTGCCACTCTGCCATGGAGCCAGCCGAGTACAGACTGAAACCTCCACTAACTGTGAGCTAAATAAACCTTTCCTTCCTTAACTTGGGGTGTTGGGTATTTTGTCCCAGCAACAAGAGAAAAGTAACTGTGACAGGGAGACTTATGGCTACTTTATAAGATTTTCCTTATCAATTGATCTGATCTACTATCTACTATCTATCTACATAGATAGCTTCTCAGAGCTGTGGCCAGCGGTGCAATTTTAAACATTGCTGGATTTGTAAGCTGGTTTTATAAGTGGGGAGAGTGGTTTTAAGAATAAACAGACCAGATGTGTTAGCATGAGCACTCAGCAAATGGTAATTGGAACATCCTTTCCTGTCCATAATACGCTCAGTCCTTTCTTTGCAAAGGAGGAGGAAAGTTGATTCTGAAATACTTCTGCACACGTCTTGGTAGGTTTAGTAAGAAAGAGTCAAAAGTTAAATATGCAGTTATGATTTGGATCCTAAATAGACCCTGAACCTAACAGTGCTCACCTCAACTTGTGTCACCAGCCAGAGGTAGCACTGGGAGAGAGTATGACCTCTGGAAGGTGGGACCTAGTGGACTAAGCTAGGTCTCGGGATGTGACCTGGAAGGGGATGTCAGGACGCTTGCCTCTCGTGCCGTTCTTTTCACTTCTTAGTTTCCTGCACATGCCCTCCTGCCATGCCCTCATCACAGATCCAGAAGCTATGGGGGCATGTGATGGTGGCAGGAGCTTCTGAAGCTGTAAGGCAGAGGAAGTCCTTCTGCCTTTTAACGTGGTCATCTTGGGAATCTGTCACAGAGAAATCTGCGGTGTGCTTATTGCTGCTTAGATCTTTGATTGTATCAGCGACTCGTGGTAATCCCATGAGGTAGATACTATGCTCACTTCACAGAACAAGAAGCCAAATCTTAGTGAATTGTGTGCTTGATTAAGAGGGAAAATAGTAAGCTAGAGAGCTGTTAGTCGTTACTGGCTGTTCTATGTAGACTGATTCCTAAGGTCTCACAACTTGCAACTATGATCTGCAAAGGTCAGTGAAGATGTTGTCATAAATTATAGTAGGGAGGCCAGCCAAACAGCTCAGTGGATTAAAGTGCCTGCTTAGGCAAATGCAGGAACCGGGGTTCGATCCCCAGCATGCCATGCCAGCCCCACCACCTGGGTGTGCTGAGACTGTGACTGAGACTTGGGTGGTGGCGTGCAGCTGTAATTCCACCGCTTGGGAGGCTGAAAACAGGAGGGTCACTATGAGTCTGACCTATGTAGTGAGATCCTGTGTAGACCCTGAACTAAAAACACATAAAAACTTCTTTAAAAATTATGGTAGAGAACTCTTATTGATGTGTTTTCTAAGAATTTAATAAACAGGAAGAAGTTGGCTTTGTTTTTATTTTCCTATGAGTGACAGCTGTAACAATGTAAATGTATTCACAGCATATTTGGGTCACATACTGTAATCAGCAAAGGGAAATGTAATTTTATTTACATATTTGCAAAAACAGACCAATTATCTCACTGATTCCATCATAATTTTAATGAGACACAGGCCACATATACAGACCAGAATTTATTTAAGAGCCTTTCTGCTACAAACTGCCTTTCTCCTTGACAAGTAAGTAATCTGCGTTAAAACATGGCTGAAAGTGACAAAATAATCCTCGTGCCTTGAAAATTCAGATGTACCACCAATGTTATGTTGATGTGCTTTTACAGGGTTTTAGTTATAAGACATTATGAGCTATTTACTACCACTGCTTATGTCATTTGTTAAAATATTTCTATCATAATTTGAATTCTTCACTTTTACAGCAATGCAGTTTGCAAGCCTGTTGAATAAAGGACCTGATTTTTTACTTTGTAGGGGAAAAAGTATTAACACTGTTAGATCATTTAGACCTCCAGAGTATATTTTTTAAGTTTTTACTCAGAATTTTATACTAGTACTAAGTAAAGATGTGCATAAAGATGTCTGTTTAAGTTGTGCTCCGAGCATGCAAAAATACAAGAGCTTTCATTGCTGTGTGAGCCTTGGCACTGCACCTAGACTTCGGAACTGCCTAGTCTTTCCTGATTGGAGGGGACCAGCTCATGGCCTGGTCATTTAGAAGAAACTGTTTTTCATTTACTTTTTCAGGGAGAGATGTAAAAATTATTGACTGCTTTCCTATTTCATTTTCTCTATACAGACAATGAGCCAGAAGTAACGTGCTGGTTTGGAAGAATTAAAGGTCAGTTTAAAATGCCAGCACCTATTGTTTAATGTGGAAAGAGAAACTGGCAAACCTTTCAAGCACAGAAAGGTGCTTGGGTGCCAAGGAGGGCATGTGGTGCCATCTCTCGCGTTTACAAGGAGAGCCTGGATGTTGATTGGAAGCTGGTTACTATCACCGAGGCTGGGGAGGCATATGGTTACTGAGTGAGAGGTGAGTTTTCTTTGTACTTGGACCCACAGAACACTGGGCAGCAGCGCTGTGAGGAGGGGTCAGAACACAACCCCATTAAACACTCTCTTATTTAAGGCAGTGGAGAACTGAATGTTTAGCCTTACCTTGGGTACTATTCTGGTTACATGAGATCTTATACAAGCTGGCAGTTTTCAGGGAATCCAGTATATGGGGACATGGTTTGCAGGCTGCTCTGAAAGGTGGTTCAAGGACACAGCGAGGCGGATGCCAAAGCCTGGCTACTTTTCTTATTCTGGAAATTTCACTGTGTTTTATATATTCAGAGTTTAGGCTTTAACCTAATGTTTTATAGAAATAACCTTTGTGTAAACTTGAATGCTGCTAAAGTATTTCAGTCTTTAAATGAGTACTTTTAAATAGTGTTTACACTTTTTTAAATTTGAAAATTCTTTGAAGTTACTGCTGTCGTCAGAATAATCACGATTGTGGGGAAATGAGTGACTGCGGTAGCCACATCTTCTGATTTGAAAGTAATTACTGGATAGAGTCTTTTTCTTTACTCTGTGCACTACGCCTGTTGAGGACGGTTGGGAGAGTGCAGCAGGAGCTCAGTGTGCCCGCTGCCCACTGCCTGGGCCCCTGCCTCAGTGGGCACATTTCATCTGGCAGGCTTAGAAACGAATGGATTTGTAAGACTACTCACCAATCCAAAATAGAAGTAGGAAACGGCCCCAGACCTTTTCAATGAAAAACTCTCAAGAGAGAAACAGCAGACCCAGCTGCTTGGGCAGGACCAGTGATAAACGTAAATCTCAGGCTTCCTTTTCCTTCTGCTGCAAATGTCAGAAACGATTGGCATCTGAGCACGTTGCATTTTCCCTCTCTTTCTGAACAGCTCAACTTGGAAAGGTCAACATATCCCTTTGGGAAAAATCTTTCCTTATAAGTTGGAATATTTGAGCACAACTGTAGGAAGTGTTTAACATTTGCTTGGATGGAACAGCAATTTGTTCAGTAGAGTGGTATTACTCTTTTTTTTCCATTTTCCTGCCTCTTTGGTCTTCAGAGGCCCCCAAGCAACATGGAGGCAGTTTTTTTTTTTTTTTTAATAGAGTCTGATCATCCTCCCCACAAAACAAGCCAACGCCTTAGGCTTCCGGAAGTCAAGAGTGTTCCACCCTTTCTTATTCTAGGCTTCCGGAAGTCAAGAGTGTTCCACCCTTTCTTATTCCAAGGAGTTATATGTAAGAGACTTTGCACTGAATAGACCAGTAATTTTCTACAGACTATGTGTCCTGAGATCTTAAGGGAAAAGGAGCACAGAGAAGGGGAAGAGAAGCAGAAAGAAAGAGAATAACTACTCCAGCATCTCCTGGTATGCCTGTGTACACGTTTGTTCAAATGTGAACAGGATGTTCAGGGTCTAGTGTGTTAAAAAAGCTACTTTCTTTGAATTATTCTTGCAAAGAAAGGTGCAGGACCTTGAGACACCAAAACGCTGTCATACTGGTGATCACCTGCCTCCAATGTAACAAGAATGTGGGCTCTGCAAGGTTCCCTCTCACCAGACTCCATCCTTTATACCTGTCTTCAAATGAGAAGTGGTTCTAAGTTCGTGTGCTTCTGTTTGTTTCTGTATCAAGAAGCAGACGCCAAAAACAGGCTTCTCAATTTTCTTAAAAAGGGTTTCACTAGTGCCAATGAGGTAGCTGAGCAGACTAAGGGCCTACTTAGGCAAGCACAGGGACCAGTTTGATCCCCAGCACCACATCCTGTGCTGGCCTCACCCTGGAGCACACTGAGTTGGCCACCAAGTCCTGGTATGGTGGTGCACACCTGTAATCCCGGTGTTGGGGAGGTGAAACAGGAAGATCACGAGTGTAAGCTGTGTAGTGAGACCCTGTACCAAATAAATAAATACATCAAAATAAAAAAGAAAAAGGAACTGTTCCTCTTGAGAGGCCAGCCTCTCTCCAGGGGCATGTCCTGCTTTTTCTTTCCTCCATCATCAACTTCCTTCCTTTTTATGGCTTAGTTGTTAAGGTATACAAACATGTTTACTTTTCTTTCAATATGGAAGAAAACACAAGCCCTGACCTAGTACTTGCTTCTAACTAGTCATTTCCCTGTCTCCTTTCACAGTAAAACTTAAAAACAGCTGCACACACACTTACCTTTTCTCTCTTCCATTCACTTTTTTTAATCTGCACAATCCAGCTTGCATCCTCCTCTCTCCAAACGAAGCAATTTTGACAAGGCTGTTAAGACCCTGCTGACACAGCCAGTGGGTAGGAGACTTTCTCATTCTCTTGGTAGCTCAGACACAGCTGGCCGCTCCTCCTGAGTCACATTTTTCCCAGTGCTGCCTTTGCCTCGTTTCCTGCTCACCTCTGGGCTGCCTTTTCTCTGGCTCAGTGAGGCTTCATCCTGCACTTACACTTATGTCCCTACGTAGGAGTACTGCAGGACTCAATTTCTGACCTTTTATACACTCTTCTGGTATAATCTCATCTCTTTCCATTGTTTTAAATACTACGTGGAATGAAACAACACCAACTGTATAACATTCCCTAATAGCACCTGTGATTTTCACATTCACATATGCAGCTACTTAACTGGAATCAGGACATTATTTTTTCCCCTGTTTCTCATATCAGGGATTGAATTCATACCTTGCATGTACTAAGCTCTGCCCCTGAGTGATGGCCCCTTTTGTTTCTTTATTCTTGCTAAATTGCCCAGGCCAGCTTGTGATCCTTCTGCTTCAGCCTCCCAAGTAGCTGGGATTATAGGTGTGCGCTGTGTATGGCTCCATATAGGTTATTTCAATAGATATCTAAATTTTATTCCACAGACAAATGTCCTCGAACTCTTTCCATTCTCAGCAAACAACACTAGCATACATCTAATTGCTCAAACCAAAACCCTAAGAGTCATCTTTAACATCTCTCTCTTCCTTTCACCCTGTTCCATCTCTGGTCCCTCAGTAAGTCACACTGGCTCTGCCTTCCACCTCTATCTTCGGTTATTCAGTTCTGTGTCTGCATCCACCTCCGTAGTGCTAATGCCTCATTGGCACCACAGCCATGGACCCTCGCGTGGTCTCACCGTTCCGATTCTTGCCTATATAGCATGCTCTACACGTAGGAGGTGTAGAGTCAAAAGGAAAAAATCACATCGCTGTTCTGTTCCAAGTCCATGAGTATTTTCTCATTGTACTGGCGACATTCCAACCCTGCCGCAGCCCAGCAGGTGTGTGTAATGCTCCCCTCTCTGATCTAGTTGTGCGGCCCGAGGAGTGAAGTGAGGTGGACCAACTATCACCCCCTCATCACTCGCCCACCTGTCCTCGCAGGAAAGGGAGGGGTACTTGTGAGCTCGCTCCTGTGCCCAGCAGGCTTTGCAGAAATCATCTTAGCTTTCCTGACGTAAGGCGTGCACACCGAGTACATACATGGGCAAACAAATGAGTGGCTGAGAGCAAAGAAACTTCTTATTCAGAAATGTTTTTAAAGCCAGGATAGGAAAGGTGTCCCTTTAACTGTTATTTTCTCTTACTTTTTAATTCCACCGTTAGAAAAATATTGATAAAGATGGAAGGTCTACTCTCCACGTTTTACGTAGAAGTAAGCTCACAAGCAAGTAGCAGGATAAAACATTTATTTAAACGAAAACACTAACCTTTATTTTCATCATGCTAAAGTGTGTGCTTACAAATGATTTTCAATAAAACACTATATATAATAAGCAAAAAATAAGTTAGTACATTGTAAACTTGCATATGATTCCATCAATTAACAGATTTAAGAACAAACAGCCATTTACGACTTTGAGCTACATTTAGTAAAAAACTGCAAACACTCAAACCTTACCAACTCCAAGTAAACACTAAAGAGCTACTCAAGACTTCTTCAGCCCAGTTATACAAGTACAGTTTTATATTTGGTTACAGTCCGTGCTATGCACAAGACCATCAGAGTGCTGGAACAGTTACACATTTTAAAACGACACAAAGCAAAGCAAGGAGCTAACATGCCAGCCTTGGAAAAGCTGTCTTGAAAGTGCAAACTTTGCATTTTCTCTTCCCAAACCACTAGGATGAGAACGGGTACCTTAGACGACACGGCAGGGTCATGAGCATGCATTCTATACCACACTGGTGGGACACAGACTGGGACCAGGTCTCCATGCCTTTGAAGATACCTCCAGTTTGAAACGGTGAACAGGCTTCAGCTAACTATAGTGCAAATCAAATACCGAGGAGCAAAACGACAGAATAGAGACTGCCACTGATTGACCTGTCTCTCTACCTGGCACAGCGCCACACGGGACAAATTGGCACACAGTAACAGCCTGGACTTAGGTTTTGATGCGGAAGGCGGTGCGGCGGAGAGAATGCAGGGCAACCAAACAGCAGCCCCGGAGCAAGGCTCCAATGTTGTAGACGGGATCTGTGCCCCCTCTCTGAGTACTGAATGCCCATAAAACAGTGGGTACCACAGGGGCCCCCACAGCCAGGAGATCCACGAGGAAACTGCTGCTCCAGTACTGCCTCGAGACAGTCCCCTGAGATGAAGAGAGGACGCCATCCAACCTTTCTTCTGCAGCGAACGACGCAAAATCCAACTCTCTCATGAGGCGGCTCGCAGGAGCTTCTGTAGCCATCTTGCTGTACGGGGTCTCCACAGGAGACAGAAGAATGGCAGAGTTCGGGTTTCTGGGAGATAAATCATACAGGAAGTCCGAGATGGACTCGGGGAAGCTCTCCATCGAGGGTGCCCCAGATTCGTCAGGGGATGCTGAGCTCGAGGAATAGGCATCCTGGAGCTTGAGCACACTCTGAATGAGCTCTGAGATGGCAGGGCTGAAAGATATCACATCGGTCTGCACGGCCTGCTCCACCACCATGCTGGCCAGCCCCTGACGCACCACCACGGGAAAGACCTCGAGAACTTCTGCCTCAGGGGTAGAATGGACCAGCTCCAGGTCACCAGATTCTGTGGCAGTGGCTGTCACCATGTCATCAAATAAATCTGCACCATCAGCTGTGCTGTCTCCCACCAGCAGCTCACTGTCAGCCCCCTCCTCTGTGACCTGCTCTTCCAGAGATAAGCTGTCCGTCATCTTGCCAAAAGGGGTTCTGAGGGTTAAGGTCTTCTTTGGGGAATCGCATGGAAACAGTTCATCCCTCAGAGAGCCACTGTGCGCCATCTCCATGCTCTGGAGCAGAGACTCCAGCTTCTTGTTCTGGATGTTGATGTCCACAAAGTATTTCTGAATGCCTTTATCTTTATCTGCCAAGTTGTTCCTCATAGTCTCGATGACTTGCTTGAGCTGTTTAATCTCTTTCCTGGCTTCTTTGAGGGCCAGCTGGGCCTCCACCCGGTGGCACTCTTCTTCGATCCAGTCTTCTCTCATACGCGCCAGCTGGGACTTGAGCTCCACAATTTCCGACTCCCTGGAGGGAAGTAAGCACAGTGAGGAACAAGGTGACTGGGGCCAGGCAGCAAGCAGTGAGGACACCGTCCAGGGCCACGGCCCTTGCCCTTGAGGTACACACTTTATATCAGTTTGAGGCTGTTTGTTTTTCTTTATTTATTTCTTTTTTTTTTTTTTTTTTTTTTTTTGGTGGTACTGGGGATTGAACTCAGGACCTTATGCCTGCCAGGCAAGCGCTTATTCTACTGAGCTATCTCTCCAGCCCCCAGGATGTTTTTCTTTGACAGGCATTAGCTGTGAATGTCCTCCTTCAATTATAAAACAGCTAAAATAGTAATAGTAACCAGAGTCAGAATCAAAATAGCTACTGCTGCTTCCTTCCTGGGCATGCTCAATGTGTGTGTCCAGTACCTCTACTCAGTGTTTCACAGCAATTTTATGATTAGAGTTCCTTAGTCTGCTTGTATCTGCACAACCAGCAGGCAATCCCTATAAGCACTGTTCAGGAAAAGTCCACTTCACTTTTAACCACCTAATAAAGACAGGCGGAAATGATAGCTGTTAGCATTGTGAAACTATTTTGGTCATACTCCAATGATAACTAAGTTTTTAAAATTATAAAATGTTACATGTTTTAAGGACTACAAAAATGTTGCCTCTTCTGTTTCCTCTCAGGTGAGAGGGTAAGGACTCCATCCTGTACAGAGGGACTCCATCCTACTTTTCATATCCTCCACAGGCACCTACTGCAAAATCTTTGCCAAGGCAGTCTGTCTCACAAAGAAATTTCCTCACAGTTGGTGTGAATGTGTTGGTGTCCTCACTGCTCATGGCGTGAGTGGTAGGTAGGCAGAATCTCACACGTACCAAGTGCCTTCAGCAATGTGTACGTAAATTGAGGCATCGATATTTTCTCACGTTTTACTGCTTTTTCATACTTCCTCCTCCCAGCATGTACAACCTTTCCATGAATTCCTTAAATCATAAATCAAACATTTTCTGAAGGTGGAGCCTGACTCACACCAGAAATGAGCTTTACTCTTGACTTTATTTCAGGCAGGTAAAGAGTCAGATTAACTGGGGAGATGAGAAATACCGCTTCTCACAGTCTGCTGTTATCTGCCCAAAGTGCTCGCACTCCTTGGACTGCAAGTCAACTCAGGTCCTTCACAGCCAGCTACATCCCTACCCCGTTTTTAATTTTTTATTTTGAGACAAGATGTTACTAAGTTGTCCAGGCTAGGCTCAAACGTGTGATCCTTTGGTTTCTGGTGTTCCAAGAATTGGGATCACAGGCACGTACTACTCCCAGATGGCCTCTGGGTCGTCTCTGTACCCACACAGCAGAGGGGCCAGTTGGAGAAGCTCAAGCTGCCATGAGGTTAAATCAGACCCTGGGCTCCCACAGGGTCCCAATAATATCCTTACCCTGTGCTCATGACTATTCTGTTCAGAGGTCTGCTATTCTGGCCCAAAATTTTCTAGGGAAAACCACTGAGCAGAGACACCGGTGTGTCTCCAAGAGGACAAAGGCCTATTCTTTCTGAGATAAGATCTGTTAAGCATGGGCTAGTTTATTCTTTTGGCCTTAATGCTTGGCCAAGAATAATGAACCTCTTCCTTCGGCACAGAAATAGCTTACAGGAACCGCAGGGTACATAGCCATGCTCCTGCAGAGATAAACAGCTCAATGGGGCCCCTGTGTGACGCACTGCTGGAAGTATGGGACTGTTCCTGAACAGGTCTCTGCCCCTTCAAAATAGCGGTAAACACACCCAGTTCTGTATTATCTCTGTACATACCCAGGAAAAAACCAAAGGTCCCTGTTAATCTACTAGGCCCAAGTTGTTGCAACAGCCAAATCACAAATATGCACAAAATGGCTCTGTTCAGAGACTGAGTAAAGAAATATGGCCAAAAAAATAAATACAGCATTTTTTTCTTTTCTATATAGCTTGAGTTTATATTTCATTTTATGGATAAAGAGCCTGCCCCCTCGCTCCTCCTCCCCCTGCTCGGGGGGTGGGGGGGTGGGGGTGGGGGTGGGGGGGAGCGTACTCACCTCTCGTGCAGCCGCCGCTCGGACTCCTTCAGCTTGGTCTTCAGGTGTCTCACCGTGACCTCCTTCTGCTGCAGAGGAGTCAGATACTGCTCTGGATTTGGGGGCTTGACACCGTGATTCTCTCCACAGGACATGTACCTTCCAGGCCGCCTGAAATGAGCCGTGGACAGAGGTGTGACTTTATCCCTGTTTGCTTTTCTCCTCAAAGGAAAGAACACAATGTTATGGAATACACATCTGTGTTCCCCCGAATTCCTATGTTGAAATCCCAGTACCCCAGTGCAAAGGTATTTGGAGGATGGGTCTTTGGGACATAACCAATCATGAAAGTAGAGCCCTCATGAATGCAATTTGTGCCCCACACATGAGATCTTGGGGGGCTGTCCACCTTTTTCTACCTTGTGACGACAATGACTGTCTAAAACCCCAGGGAGAACCCTCCCTAGGGTCCAGGCTGATACCTTGACCCCAGACTTTGGGTCTCCAGAACTCTGAGAAGCACATTTCTGTTGTGTGTTACATTACACACCTAATGTGTCTGTTACAGCAGCCCAAGAAGCCACCCATGCAGCTGACGGCTGGAGAAGAAATGGCAGTCATGTACTGGGGATCATGAACCTCGGCCACAGAGGAGCTCAGAAGGTAGGCTGTAACACACCTACGCCAGTGCCTTAGAAGATGGAGTAGCACGTGTGGAGGGGAAGGGGACCCTGGAGCGGTCGGACTGTTTGCATCTTGGGAATTAATCTCTTGAAATAACACACAGTTGTCTATAGGCCTGGGCTGTCGTTCAGAGTGGCATGCTTTGTACTAAAGCACAATGAAGGGTGGGAGGGAAGGAACAAGATGACCTGACTTTCCACACAATGCGCCGCTGCCTACCAGTGTGCTTGTCACTAGTTGAATTCAGATTGCTCTGAGATCAATTCCTGTTGTGAGTGTACTTGTCTGATGGGAATGGAAAGTTCTTGCTTCTGGAGGGAACAAAACTATGGCGCTTTTTCAGGGTGCTCTGGAGGGAGGATCTCAGTGTTCTGCAAACACAGCCTCAGCTGGAATCTTGGCCCTTCTCAGGCCTGGCCACGACCTGGGCATCCCTGCTGTAAGGGAGCTGAGTAATGAGGGCTGGGATGCCCGGGAGGGGGAGCGCTGCCAGCTTCTTCCCTGATCCTGGGCCGGGGGCCAAGCTGTTGTGCCCCACACTGGTGCACCGCCCCAGATGGCCTGCATCCAGGCCCAACACCCAGGCCCTGTGCTCAAGGCTCTCTGGGTATGCAGTTGGTGCTGCTCGGCTCTCCTAGCCCATGCCACTAGCTCCTCGTGTGCCCTGAAACTGTCATTTCAGTTCCTTCCTTAGAGAGCCCAGTCTGAGCCCTCCAGCCTGCCGGGAGCGTTCCCCACCCTCTATACACTCACGGCAAGAGCTGCCTGCAGGGCAGTCTGACTTGTTTTGTCATTCACATCTTCCTCTCTGGCCAAAGAGAACAAGGCCTGTGTTCTTTATTGCTGCATTCCCAGTGCTTAACATTGTTACTCAATAAGCGTTTGGTGTTGGAATGAACAAGTGCTCCACATGGGATTTCTGTCCATGAGGAGAGGAGTCCATCCCTCCTGCCACTGCACGGCGCCCCCTCCCTGTGCAGGAGTAACTGCTTGGACAGCTGAGCCTCATTAGAAGCTGTGGCTGTGCTCTCTGTGGCAACCCTGGAAGGATTAGCTGAATGCAGGAAAAGAAAGAAAAGTATCTTATTACAGAATCAGGCAGGGAGTCAAAAGTTGTATATTTTTCCTTTTTTAAAAAAGAGCTTCCCAAATCAGACAGCATAAGTAGCAAAAATTAAGAGGCGGAGTCTCACCTCATCACTGGGCTGCAGTCGCTTCCCTTGTAGGAGCCGGAGTTGCTACTGCTCGGGGACGAGGGGGCGTAACCCGGATGGATGCTAACGGGGCTGAGCTGGTTCCTGCACAGCATGGACAGAAGGTCCTTCTCCCGAGGGGATGGCGGGCTGCTGCCAGCCTTGTGCGGCGCTGCTCCATTATTCCGTCCGTGGGGCCCTCGGCTGGGAGGAGAGCACAGCAAGAAGTTAGCATCCTGCGGGGGAGGGGGGCTCCGCCCGCCAGTGCCCTGCCTTCGTCCTAGTGTGAGCCACTGCTTAGAAAGTCCAGTTGCTGGAGATGAAGGGGGCACTGCACTGCTGCCACTGCTCCCAGGAGCGGCCCCTCCTCCCTGCCTGAGGGCTTTTCCTTCTATCACAAGCACAAGGAATCCCTCCCTCTGCTTTTTCAGTTTCTGGCCATAAAGCTTGTTTTGGATTCATGCCAACCCCCAGCTAAGAACACAGTACAAGATCCAGACTTGGCTCGGGTTCATCTTGGAGCCGGTTTTGGAGATGTGGTTTTTGTTCCCGTCCACCTGTTTAGCTGGAGGAATATTTGGGTTTGGTTCATGTTGGGGTAAGAAAATTAAGGTGACTCACCAGTGAGATGAGGGCTACCCATACAAGAAAAAGAAAATAGACATAATTTTGACCCCCTGTTTTTCACTTTCCATCCCCAATGACTTAACACAACCTTTGCTATTTAAGTACTAAAACCTTGCCACGGTCCCCTCCTGGTACCCTGCCTCTTGCTCCCCTCTCTAGCAGGGGGCTGTGTGGCCACGGAATCCTTTCAAAAAAGAAATGTGAGTGCCGCCCTCCTCGAAGCCCTTCAGTGTGCAAATCATACAAAAACGAAACCACTGCATTCTAAAGTTAAAAGTTCTTTCCTGTAGAAACCATCCAAGTGGATTTGTGCTCCCTGAGGACACTTTATATGGAACAGATGGGCTGATGGCTTCGTGACAAACTGACCTCAGCCACCCAGGCCTGGGAAGACCTCCACAAGTGGCTCAGAGGAACCCATCTTATGGCACTGACTGTCTTCTCCATGCTGACCTCTCAGCCTGATAACCGCCATCCCATTTCTAAATGTGACCAGGAAGAATGTGGAGGATTAGCCCTGCAAGTCAGGAAAGATCATGAAGACCCATCCCATATTTTGATCTGGAAAATTCTATGCTGTGAACCTTTGCTGAGGATGCTCTGTAATTCTACTGCTGTTCTAGACATTTTATGAACATCCTCATTTCATATGACCTCCTCCCCCCCGCAGGGCAGGCACAGTTAATACTTCTGGGGTTCAGGGAAGGGAGATCACGTGAGAGCACACAGCCGAGTTGGGATTGAAATCCAGATGTCTTCTACAGAAGATTTTGGAATTGGGACTAAGGTTAGTAGGGGTGAAAGTGGGTTTGGTTAAATGCATCTTTTATGGCACTATGACCCATCCTTTCCGTGAAAGTTCTGAACAGTGGAAAGACCCATTTTGTTGCATTTCCCCATTCTTTCTTTTTAAAAGAAAACAATCCCAAGCCCTATAAATGGCTTTTATTGAACTTTTACATTTGAAGTAAAGATTGTTAACATAAGAAAAAAAAAAAAAATACTGGGGTCAGCCAAATAGCTCAGTGAGTTAAAGCACCTGCAAGCTGGCACAGGGGTTGGGGTTTTGATCCCCGGGCGTGCTGTGCTGGCCCTGCCCCTGGGGTGTGCTAAAATGACAGTTGAAGCTGGTGGTGTGTGCCTGTAATCCCAGCTCTTGGGAAGCTGTAAACAAGCAGATCACTATGAGTCCGATCTCATAGTGAGACCCTGAAAACCCTGAAGACCCTGCCCTAAAATTAGAAAAGAAACCCTGAATTTCCGGCCCTTCCACACCTTAGGCCACCCGCTCTGTGGCATTTTGTTCTGCTGCCCCAGAGGGCTAATGGCATCTCGCCATCACCATTTTTTCACTACAACTACTGAACAATGAAAACCTTTACTGACCCTTTTGCTAGGTTCTGGATACCCTGTCAAGCAGTCACAGGTATCGGCTCTCTCAACCCACTCAGAGCTACTATGACCCCATCTCCTAGAATAGGAAACCAGGCTGTTTAGGACAAGGATCCCTAGGAAAGGCAGGGTGGGCCTTCCGTAAGACAAGACCACCTGTCAACCACCTGCCACCAGTACCCTCTCACCAGCTCTTCCTGCTCATTTCCAAGTGGTCCTGTGCTGCCTTCCTCTGCCACAGGAGTGACCAGCCAAGTACAGAGATCCAGGCATTTGCCAGGGGTACTCAACCCTCCTCGAGGAGCTGCCCTCAACCCCGGGTCCTGTAGAACTCCATAAAGCTCCCTGGGCTTTTCCATCACTGAGATCTACTGATAACACTGTGCCTGGCTCAGGGAAAGACAAGCGAGGAATCAGTTCAGCTATCGTTGTGGATCACTTGACGATTAGTGCTTGGCTACACTAGTGTTTGCATGAGAGTTTTTTGTTTTGCACACCATCATATATACCTATTTTATATTTCATATGTCAATTTTTAATCACTTAAAGAAATTATGGATTTCAGACTAGAATATTTTCTCTAATTTCTATGTTATTGACCTGACTTGGGAATTTAACCATAAACCCAGATTCTTCCAAAACGCTTCACACGACTGTTTCCTTCTTTGGTGGGTGTCTTCTGGGGTTCTCTGTATGGTGGGTGGGTGCTCACTTCTGGAATGGCTTAGACAAAGGCCCCTTGTGGTTGACACAGCATGTTTGTATTCACGCCTGGGATCTCAGGGGCATTTTGTTTACACAATAGGGACTTGGGAACAGAGAAATCCTGCTTTCTACTGTGAGCTGCCCTGTTGCCTTACAAATTTGTGTGGCTTCAGTTTTATTTTCAGCAGTAATCTACTCTGGGGGTGTCTCAGGTCCCTTTGCAAACATCAGCCAAACCTTCTTCTCTCCCAAGACAGATGGAAGTTGTGTCTGCCAAGTCGTGGAATTGTGAGCTTTTACAAACTGCATGTGCTTTCTCCAGGGAGGGCCCTTGCAACTCCTACAGCCTGATCCTGTTGTACGAATTTGAACCTTGCAGCCCAGGACAGTCATGTGACACACAAGTCAGAAGAGGAGTGTCCCAGGTGGGGTGTGCTCACTCTAACCCTCCTTTTGGTCCCTGCTGGGTACCTGCATCATCATGCAGGACCCTGGGACCAACTCGTCTAGAATACACTACATGGTCCATTACCCTCGATGGGCTTTCCCTGCATAATTTTTAAAATAATTATATTAATGATCTATTTGTTGTCTTTCTTGCCCTGCTAAAGTGAATACAGTTCCCCCACAGTTTTGCTTTCTGCCTTATCTCCAAACTATTTCACAGTGATGCTCAGTGAATGTGTGAATGAATAATGATGCTGGCTGAGGTGCGAATCTGGGGGCTGGGACACCCCCACCCAGCATGAATGGTGTTTTTTTTTTTTTTTTTTTGTTTTCCCACAGTCCTTACCCCAATTCAAATAACATGAGTGTTGAACTCCTGAGACCCTTGAAGAAAGGCATGCCTACAGCTTTATGCTACAGATGACGAGACAGGCATGGAGAAGCAAAGCCTCTGGCTCAGGGCCACACAGCCTGTAGAGGGTGGTGTGGGTGCTCAGACCAAGGTGGCCTGGCTCCAGAGCCTACACATTCCGGACCTGTGCTGCCTCTTGCAGTGGCGGCCACTCATGCCCAGGTACTTGGCCTTCTGTTCTGCCCCTCCTGAGTGACCTCTGGGGGTGGTCAGGAGTCACTACTTCCTGCATACAGATAAGAAAGGAGGCCAGCTGGAGGAGAGCTAGTGTGAAGCAGAGGCTTCACAGGAGATGCCCAGCGCCTGAAGGGGAGCCAGGTGGGTGTGGGAGAGGCCAGACGAGAGCCAGGGAGGAAAGGAAGGCCTCAGGTGGACACACAGGAAGGGCTGGGCTGGGCAGGAGGTGGCCGAGCCACATGACCCAGCAGGTGAGGTACAAAAGGACCAACCTCAAAACCCTGTAAATATAAAAACAAAAAGCCTCACTGAATAATAGAAAAATATAAATGGACAGTAATCCCATTGGTTCTACAGAAACCTAAGCTGCAGGTAAGCAAAGCATCTTATTACAGAGCAGGAAGCAATGCCTACTTGCGTGAGAAAGTGGACCGCTTGTTTCCTGCTGTAGACATATGGATCTCCGGGGCCGAGATGCTGCCTGTGCTGCTCGAGGAACTGAAGTCAGCTTCACTGCCTGAAAAACAGCAGGGAAGAGAAAAGCATGAAAGGAAAGAAGCTGAGCAGAGAACACGCCGGCCAGGCCTCCCCACTCCCGCGTCACACACCCAGCTCAGCACAGATGCCAGAGCTTACAAGCTCTCAGTGTTTCCCTCAGAGCAGAAGGGAGAAGCAGCAAGAACAAGGGCCTCAGTTCACAGCCCAGGCTGGGGCCTGGCCAGGCTGGAGGCACACAGATGCCAGTCTCCAGCGGGCCAGCAGCAGAGTCAAACTGGGCAGGGAGAGGAGCCTGACTCCTGTGGGACGGGCTTTCACCCAACAAGGTGCCAGGTCAGAGTATGGGTGAAAGGAAAAGCATACACAGCTGCTCAAAAGCAGTTTTTCAAAGAGACTTTATCTCTGGGCTTCTGCAAGCAGCGACTCATAGCTGAATTTGGCATGACAGACAGGTGAGAGAGTCGACTAGTGGAAGCTGCCAGAGAGGAATCTGGGCTCTGAAGCTGCTTCCACCCACCCTATCTGATCACAGATCTCACTCTCACTGACTGCAGACTCAGTTTTTCAGTAAAGAAGATGGGCAATTTTTGACCAGGAGTGGGGCTTTGTTTTTCAAACAGAATGGCAGGGATGAGCCCTGTGAATTATACTCACATTTGGAATCTTACTCAGCTTTGACCCAGGATTGTTCAATACATTAAGAAGACAGTGTTACATTCTGAGTACAGATAACAGTTGGGTGTGTGATTACAGTAATGTGAATTCATTCTGATAAAAAGTGCATAGTTCTGAAGGAGCAATAATGGAAATATTTTCCAAGATTGGTTGAGGGGAGAGTAATAGAGAATAATGGAAAGACATCAAACAAGACCTATAAAATGAAAGACATAGTATGTGCATTTGGAAACTAAACCCAGGTACATAGTTTTGTTGGACTTTGTTAACTACGACACACTTTGTGATTCTACAGTGGGAGACAGCTCCTGTTTCTGAGCCTCAGGAAATAGGAACAAATCCTTGATGTACTTAAAAACAGTGAATGTTAATTATAAAATGATTTCTTGTGCCCATCTATGAGCACTTTAAGGTCTTGGGGAAGATCTGGTATACATCATAACACACTTTGGGAAGAGATTTTTGATTGTCCCTAGATCTTAGGTCCTGTATGATGTCAATTGTTCTTGACAATGCTGTAGGACAGACACAAGTCTCACTCTTGCACTACGGTGAAAACTGAGGCTGATTTGCTAATGGCTTGCGTGTAAGCAGTCTGCAGGCCCAAACCCTCAGCACCTCTACAGCATCATGCTTTCCCCTCAGGAAGGCAGGGAGAGGGACTGGGGATGAGAGGGGTTCCTGAACCAACTAAATGTTGCCATCTCCTCACAGGCCTTGGTGAGGAGCTGTACAGGCAGCCATACAAGCGAACAGACCTTGCTCCGCCGGAGTTCATTAGTTCTGCTAAGGAGGACACTGGCTGTGGCAAAGCAGAGAGAAAAAAAAAAAAAAAAGTTTTCCTCAGCATCTATGAGCGCTAGTCTCTTCTGGGAGAGAGACTGAGAATGCCCCTTGGCCAGATGGCAGCTGTGACTCCCAGCTCCTGGCTCCCAGGAGAACGGGAGCACGAGGATGGTGGTTCATCAGGACTCAGGCCAGCTACTGCTCCGGGGCTGCACAGGCTTTGTGGTGCTTCCTCCACCTGATGAGTCACTCCCACTAACGCACTGGCTGCATTGTGACTGACAGCGCAACCCAGCAACACGTGATTCTCGACAGCCTGATTCAGCCAGCGTTGTTTGCTAGCAAATTATCAGATTACTTATTACATGATTAATATGGGCAGTTTTCAAACATATATCCTGTCATTGTAGCCACCAGTTTAAAATATTATTTTCTAGTGTGAAATTATTCCTTGGAAACACCCAGTTTTCATTCCTTAAAAGGCATACAAAAAACCATGAATTCTAATTTAACTGCCCACCTAAGAACAGAAATCCTAGCGCAGAGAAAGTAAACAGCTGAAAATCCGTTGCTGTCTCTGGATGCCACTGATCTGTAGTAACTGTGTTTCCTGGGCTAAAAGGATAGCTTTGCTCTATATTTTATTGCTTCTGGGAATCAGTACAGTGACTCTTAGGTATTTACAGTCTGAGACTGCTTCAGTCCAGCACTCTGCTGTCTTATTTTCTGCACATGCGAAAGATATGAGAACCACAGACAGGATACCCACGGCTGTATTCATAACTGCTGGAATCATATGGGAGTAAATAACACAGATGCTATCTCACAACTACTTTAACTTGTGATTTTAAAAAGTGTAAACTATTTTCAGTTTGGTGAATACAATGAAAAAAGCCACTGAGGTCCTTTTAAAGGCATATAGTGTCTTAGTCATTTTCTTTGTTGCTGCAACAAAATACCCAACACCTGCAGTATAAAGTTGTGGCGTGTTTCGGGTCATGTTTTAGTCTACAGTCACTGCGCAGAAGGAAGTAGGAAAGGCATGGAGGACAGGGATGAAAAGGAAGGAAGACGCGCTGTGTACGTGTGCCCGCTTTCCAGGTGAGTGTCATCTGTAGGTACGGACACACAGCCAATGAAGGCATTTCAAAATACTTCACTAATTGCAAAAATAAAAAGAAGGAGCAGCACGGCTAAAGACCATGGTTAAGATGATGCTCACAGCATGGTAGACAGGATGCAGAGAGACAGAGTGAAGGGAGGAGCCAGGAAGGGAGATAAGTACTTCCAGGTCACACCTAGCATGACCCTCCTCTTCCAACCTCTTCCAACCAGACCCCAACTCCTAACAAGAAGTCAAGGATAAATCCCCATAATCCAATCTCCTTCCAACAACCCCATCTATGAGCACTTTAAGGTCTTGGGGAAGATCTGGTATACATCATAACACACTTTGGGAAGAGATTTTTTGATTGTTTTTAAGGCACAGTCTCACTGTGTTGCTCAGGCTGGTCTCTAACTCTTGGGCTCGAGTGATCTTCCTGCTGCAGCTAGGACTACAGGGGTAGACTCCGTTTCTGGTGAAGGAAGTTGAGTTTTGTAGATCGTCTGAGGTAGCCTTCCAGTTCACTAGGCAAAATCAGTAAGAGAAAGGCTGAAGATCCCCAAATCCCACTTGTTTGTTAGATGGCAATGAAGGTACAAGAAAGAGGCACCAGGCGCTCGGTTCCCTTTAAACTGCGTCTGTGCCTGGGGCACTGGTACAGTTCCAGGGTCTCAGTGCAGTTCTTATGGCTACAGAAATCAAAGAGTGTTGACCGGAATCACACAGCTCCTGAGTCAGATGGCTTATGGTCAGTCAAATGCCACCTCTGGCACCAGGGGGAGGGCTTTGGCAAACTAATCTGACTTCTCTGTGCTCAGAGAAGTTTCTCTTCTGCTAAAAGGAAGGATTATTATTATTATTATTATTATTATTATTATTATTTGGCTGGTTCAGGCTGTCTTGTGTGGCATGTGGAACTTGGAATCGAACTGTGGTCCCCTGTGCTGCACTGGGTTTGCCCCTGCAGGTGCTTAAACAGCTAAGCTAACCAGCAAGCCCTGCTCACAGGAGAAGAGAATCGTACCACCTGCTTCACAGGGTTACTGTGAGCAGTTCTCGTGTATGATGTAGCTGAGCCATCATAAAATCTGAAAACAATGATAGCTGGTATCATTTTGCAGAGAACAAAGGTAGCTTGGAAAATACTGTGTATTTCTTTTGCAAAAGAATGAGAAAACAATGCCAAAAGCGAGAAATAAGTCTATGACTCCATTACCAAAGCATAACTGTACTTGACTTTCAGTAATGTTTATATTGTTACATAACCTACTTGGGTTTTTTTCCATTAATACATAAAACATAACCTATTTTTAAATGAAATTAATGAATAGGTAGGGTGTTTCTAATTTTTCTATTATAAACAAATACTATATACATCCTAATTTTTTAACATATTCTTACTTATTTCTTATGATAATATAGACCCCATGAAGTAGATAATTTTCAGTCCCTTTCCAAACAAGACAGAGATGAATGACATATATAAGGTGACAAAACTAATATAGGCCAGCTGACTCCTTGGACCAGGCTCTTGTTCCATGAATGATGTTCAAGGGATGTCTTTGTACATACAAATGTCCATACTTGTCCTTTTGCTACCTCTGTAAATTTCCAAAAGTAGAACTTTAAGCCAAAGGAAAATTACACACTCCATGTTAATATGTGTTTCATATCCATAGGAATATAGGAGTGCCATTCATCCAAAGAGGTTTGTTATGGGCCAGGGATTATTGTGTATTCCAGTTGCTCCAACTGAAAAGTCTCTGGGGTTAATGGAAATATTCTGACGCAGTATGGAAAATTATTTAGCTACTGAAAGTTCTCGAGAAGTTAAGAGGAATTTGAACGAATGTGTACCTAAGTCATCCTTATCTTTGACCCTCATGGAAATTGTCTCTGGTCAGCTGCCTGGCTGGGGTTTCAAGACTGGACAGGGAGGCTGAACTTGGTGGCCTTTGGGGCATTTTGTGATGCCAAATCCTGGTGACTAAGCTTCCTGCAGCACAAAGCAGTTTCCATTATGAAGAACCTCTGCCCAGTGGTGTCCGGAAGCTCTGGTGCTTTCCTGTCTGCCAGTGCCACTGGGCTCCTGAGAGGCATTGTTTTTTCATAACACTACAACATACGCACTCAGGGCACGCATGGCAAAGCAGGAGATTAGAGAAGGAGAAGGGAAACAAAACGGGCATGTGCCAAGATTGATAATTAGACTTATTGTTAAAACACTGCCTATAATCAGGTCTCTTAGGGTGTTATTATTTTTGCTTGCTTTGGGAATATTACAGAGCCTCTGTAAATCACAATATTCCACGTCTCTGAGAAGAAAAGAAGCCTGCCATTTATTAAGGTGTGTCAAGCCACTGTGAACCACGGACTTAAATAACCCCAAACTCCCTTTGTCCTTTGTCCCTGCGGAGT
Source organism: Myocastor coypus (assembly GCA_004027025.1). Taxonomy (NCBI): domain Eukaryota; kingdom Metazoa; phylum Chordata; class Mammalia; order Rodentia; family Myocastoridae; genus Myocastor; species Myocastor coypus. The sequence goes on from PVJA010011992.1 coordinate 39,685, forward strand.
TATCAAACTAATTCAGGCTGAGCATCTACATCCCTATCTCAAATAGAGACAGCGAGTTAGGAAGAAGAAAACAACTAGCTTCCCACTCTCTCGCTCCATCCCCCCACCCTAACATACACACACACACACACACACACACACGCACGCACGCACGCACGCACACACGCACGTACCCATGCACGCACTGCACAGCTCTTGCTCTTTCATTTAACAGTCTCTAGGGAGGAGAGAAGAGTTGCATTCTCTAAAGCCAAGCACAGTTATCAAGGGGTAGCTGGAGTAGTGGGCACAGGTAATAACAGCAGACACCATTAGAAGGAGCCGCTCTAAGGAGGATCTCGTAGAGTGAGTCTCAGCGGCGAAGGTGTGGAGGGCCCACCAAGGAAGCCGAGGAGTCCTTTCCTACTAATTAGAACTTGGCTTTGAGCTTTCCAGCCCTGCGCCTCTAGAAGCACTTCTCTCAGAAAAGGGATATTGAATCCAGTGGTGAACAGACTGACTGGAGACACCACACACACACACATTTTCTTGCATTTCCAGACAGCAGACTTGTTAAAAGCTTCTACTGACATCAGAAATTCAGAAGCGACTTATCTCCATTGTGACTAAAGTTCATTCAACTGTTAGAACTGCCCTGCACTCAGAAATACAAATACGCACATTTAGAAGCAACAGAGAAGTTCGAATTTAAAATACTTACAAGTGAATAATTGCCATTGTTAGATCTAACCACATAAAGTGGCATATAGAAAAAAGTCAAAGATAAATGACACACTGAAATACTTAGAATATATGATAAAAAGGCTAATTTGCTTATTTTACAAGATATTCATACAAATAAACATAAAATGGGAAAAGAACATGAATAGGCACATGACAGAAAATGGAAAAATAAATTGACCATGGACATGAAAAGCTTCATAACCTCACTCGTAAAAAAAGTGAGAAAAAAGACTTTTCTTATCTATCATATTGTCAAAAAAAAAATTGTTAGCATGTGTTAAAGTTTTTTTTCAGAAGACAGTTTTTATTTTATTTTATTTATTTTTTTTGTGGGACTGGGGTTCAAACTGACAACCTTGCACATAGGCGGGCACTTGTGCCATGGAGCTATCTCCCTGGCCTAAGAAGACAGTTGCTGAGTGTGAATTTAACGTATTGAAGGCTATAAATTGATAGCAAGAACACCTAAGCCAACCACCTCATTGTCTGGTGATCTTCACTGGGAAGCCAGGTGGTACAGCAACCCGGGAGAAATACTGTCATCTTGACAAGTAATGGCCTTAGTGCTGATGAGAAGGAGCCTGGAGGCCTAGTTACTAGCTGAGATTAAGAGCCTGTGGGACGGTGGGTGAGCAGCTCAGCTCTGGGTAAAAAAAAAAAAAAAAAAAAAAAAACCTGCTCTGTGCATGGAATGTTTTTCTTGAGGGATCAAAAGAAAAGATCCATTAATATTACTTTCCCTTGAGAGTGACAGTGTGATCTGGGAATGGCCAGGCATGAAGGGACTCGTTTTCACCTTATCTTTCTGTGTCATTGGTTTTCTTAACCATGTATAGTATTAGTCTTGTCATAAAAATATAAATAGACATACCATAACTTGTGGACAAGTTTCTTCTTTTAAAAATGTAATTTTCAGGGCCAGCCTGATAACTCAGTGGACTAAAGTGCCTGCTTAGGCAGAGTGCAGTGGCTGGGGTTCAATCCTCAGAGTGCCGGGTGGGCCCCGCTCCCAGGGAATGCTGAGGTGGTGATTGAGGTTGGGCATGGTGGCGTGTGCCTGTAATCCCAGCTCTTGGAAGGCTGAAAACAGGACAATCACTACAAGTCCGATCTACATAGTGAGGCCCTATACACCCTTGTAGACCCTGTAGACCCTGTCCTAAAATATAGAAAAAGAAAAAAATTAAGTTTTAATGCAGGTAATCACTGCATGAAGTGTGGTACTATGAGGGCTTTGGAACTGAGCTGCGGAGTTCAAACCTCGGCTCCTCTGTGGAGCCTTGGGGAAGGTGGTCACCAGGCCCTGCCTCTGTTTCTTAATCTGCAAACTGGAGTTGAGGAAATTAGTGCTCAGTATTGATATTTAGAGGAAGCATAAGAAGTGGCGCCTGGCAAGGAGCAAGCACTCTGTCCGTTGTTGTTGTTTTAGCTCGACCTGGTGTTGTGCGGCTTGAGGCCCGGAGGAGTGCTTTTCAGAAACCTAGTACCTTTCCCCTAGGAAGACCGGCAACAGGAAGCACTTCCTCTGCTGAAGTCGTCCATTCTATAATCACGCTTCACAGATGGAGTCGCCAGCAGCCATTAGGCAGTGATCAGCGTGCGTCTCTCTTTGGTGTGTGTGTATGTGTGTGTGTGTGTGTGTGTGTGTGTGTGTGTGTGTGCGTGCACATGCGTGTGCACACAATAGGGTGCTGCTAAAGATAGGCAATCCTAAAATAGACTCCCCATGGACTGCTCCAGAAAACTTGGGAGTCACTCTCACGTTCCAACCCTGCCTTCACAAAGCCCCAGGGAAAGGAGAGCAGCTTAAGTACCGCACTCATCTTCACACAAGCCAGGGTCTTGAGCTGTGTGGCTCTAAAGCTCTGAGAAAGGGATGGAGAGCGACTGCAAGGAGCCCTAAGAGAGACAGAAGGTCAAGGACAACGCCACCCAGTTCATGCCTTTGTTTTGGGCTCATACCACCCACCTGCTGACCAAGAAGCGGACTATAAGCAAACAGGGTGTGCAGAGAGTTCAACAAGGGAGAACGTAAACATGTGCTACCAGCAGGCGCTAGGAAGCATTGCTCTAGCTCTTACCAGCTGCCTGGTCTTGCCCAGAATTTAAAATCCTCTCTGAGCCACAGTTCTCTCCTTTGAAATGTGTGCCTATACATACTGTAAAGGCTAATTGAATTTAGCCAATATTTCTGGGCAGTTGCCCTACATAAGAGGATACAGATTCCAAACTTGCCCGTGGCTGTGAAGAGGAAATTATTTACTGCATAGAACGATGGGCAGAGGCTGTCCCAGCTGGGCTGGATCCAGCCAAGCCCACGTAACTAAGACTGGCTTGCAAAGCCGGTGGGATGCTGCGCTACTGACCCATGGCTTGAGGTCCTCCCTGGTGCTATTTTGAAAGAAGCAGGGCCAACCAGTGTGCACACACCGTCTGGCAGAGGGGGACAGTTCACGGTGCTGCCCTGGCTGTCCTGTCAGCTCTCACCTGCTGCCTTGGGCGCAGTCCACAGCCCGGAAGGCCCTCCCCCACCGAGCAGGCCTGGAGGCAAGCCCCTCCCCCACCCCCTTCCATGCAGGTCTGGGCAGCTCAGGCTGGCACCCACAGCTCACCGAGCTCACTGTACCTGAGTGCCTTGTGCCCCTAGCGAGGCAGGGCGCGTCCTCCCTCAAGTACGCTCCACGCTCTGCCCACTCCTTCTCTGTGCTCTCTCCTCAGCTTCACCCTTGGGACTGAGTGTCAGCGCCTTTCACAAAGCTCACCGCAAAGCCTGCAGCTTCTATTTACAGAGCAAAGTGCTTTTCCAATGTTTACCCCAACGAGATGCCTGCCCTGTGAGTCTGGCAGGAAAGCCTAAGTAGGGAAAGGTGGGACAGAGGGGGGGCAGAGGGTGCTGAGAGGGGCAGCCACACGGTGGCAGACAGGGGAGAAGGGTGATGTGGCGCATGGGGCGACAGGCGGGGACTCAGGGGCAGCCACACTGAGAATTCAGGACAGGACCGCGATGACCACGACCTGAAGTCCAGAAGGGAGAAGGAAGGGACAGGATGGGTCCCCTCGGAGTTGGCTCTTCTGGCTTCTCAGAAAGGGGGTGCTGTCAGTTTGCATTTCTAGTTCTAAATGGAAGGAAAACTCCCACTCGCTGGAAAGAGACAGTATGATTTACAACACACTGGCAAGGAACCAAGAAATCTCTTAAATAATGAGTTTTTTTTTTTGTTTTTTTAATCTCACTTCTGTACTTTTAAAGCAGAGCTTTCGCAAATGGGAAGGAGATCAAGAGGTGGAGCAGGGGGAGGGGAAGCGGAAAAAAAGTTATTAAAGGTGCGCTGTCCACGCGCCAGCTCCTGTGGCGAACGCACTCTTTATGCACTGCCCGTATGTACTGATAAAAATAAAAATTTTTCTTAAAAAAATGGTTTTAGGACCAAACAGCCTGGATGCCTCTCCCCCACCATCTCTGTCCCCACCGTGTGAGCTCCTCTGGGACACACTACAGTCTGCAGTCGACTCAAGGCTCCTGGTCACCCTCTGGGGAGCCCTGGGAGCTCAGAACCTACCACCCGCAGGGAGGTAAGTGTCACCCTGGCTCATGTCCTGACTGTCCCAGCAGCTCTGCTCTGCTCTCTACCTTGGCGCCACTTAAGCAGGACAGTCACGCTAGCTTGGGCTGCCCTCTTTTACTTTTCTCAAGTTTTCTTTCGATTGCATTTTCAACCTCCATGAAATTATTCTTTTTTCTTTTTCTTTCTTTTTTTAAGAGCAGCCCCACTGACTAGATGTGGGACCTCAGAGAAGGCTCCTAAGCTTTCTGCAACTTACTTTCATCTCTGAAGTGGAGGTGCCAACAGTATCTCATAGAGCTGATGGCAGGATAATGGAAATTAAGATACCAAATGCATACGACGCGATGCCTGCCAGTCTGGACGACAAGCATGTTCCATTATTGCTATCATCTTAATTTTACTTCTGAGAATCATCCACTCTGAACCACGTCTGGGTCCCAGCAAGTAGAAACCCATAATCAGGACTTGGAACACAGCACACAGCAAGATGGGGAAGGCATGGGTGGAGGGAGCTGCCTCGGGAGACGCCGAGATGACCAAGACGACCGACGACCTACGACCGACTGACTGACCCGAGGAGGGGAGGCGGAGCTCAGGGCCTGGGCTCCCAGGTGGGCAAGTCTGTGATCCTCCTTCCACGCAGCCCTGGTGCCCTGTGTGGGACCGGGAGAGCTGGGAATCTTCAGGCGTGGTATGCAGCTTTTATGTCCTCCAGCATTGCCTACCTCATTTGTCTGAGAAGGCCCGGTGAACACATTACCTCTCCCAGAGTGATGGCTATCTAGGCATGCGTGCTGCCTCCACCAGGGGCTCTGCAGACAGGGGGAGAACAGCAGCAGCGAGGACCCTGCCCACCCCAGCACTCTCCAAGGGAGACAGGGGCTCCGGTCACATGGAGCCCTCCTCTTCCCAAGATCCCGCCTGCCACAGCTTCCTCAGATGCTGGCTCTGAAGAGCCCGTGCAGAAGGCTTGCCTACTGCTTAAAATATAGACAGGAGCTGTAGTATCCATTCTGGGAGTCACTTCTTACACATTCTACATCCAAAGTGAGCCAACTGCTTAACTGACTTGGCATAACACTGAGTACTACTAACTATGCTTCATATAATTGGCTAAACACATTCCAAGGCAAGAACTGTACCACTGAGCCATATCGCTGGCCCCAAAAGGCATTCCAGCACTGGGTTTAAGATCAGGTAGTAGCCCCAGCATGGCCAGGGTGCGGGTATCTACTCTTTCACTTACTGGTGACCTCAGGCAACTGCCTAACCTCACTATGTCTCAGTTCCTTACTTTAAAAGGGAAAAAAGGAGAGGCTGCTTTACTGGGTTGTTTTAAGAGTTAAATGTCATCATCTTGCACTGAAAAAAAACACAGTATTTGTCCTCATTATTAGGCCATGTGTCCCTGTGTTCCATCAGTGTGCCATGAAAGTTTCTTTGTAATTTTTTGCACCATGGCACTATGGACCTAAAAAGAAATTAATGTGTCTTAAGAAGACAACGTTTATTAAATGTCTAAGTTGTGACAGGTGTCATGGCTTGATCTGAAATGTCTCCCAGAGTGCTCATGAGTTCAAAGGCAGGGTGTTTGAAAGGTGATCAAATCGTGGAGCACTGTGCCAGATGGTGTACTGATCCTTGACGAGTTCAAAGCGCTGTTAGGAGGTAGGGCCTGCTTGGAGGCCCTGTTCCCAAAGGCCTGAATCTGCATACCTGTCCCCAGCCTCTTGCTCTCTGGCTCTTCCTGTTCTCCCTCCTCCCGTGGTACTATGTATACAGCAGCTGTCTTCTGCTGCAGCCTTCCATGATGGTGCCTTAGAGCCTACCATAGAGCAACCCCCCTGAAACCGTAAGCCGAAACAGCCCTCTCTTACTCGGATATGTGTGAGCATCAGATATTTTGTGCTAGCAATGGAAAAGCTGGTTAATGTAAGCGAGGAACACAGTGCTAGACCTGCAAGGTGCAAAATGCTGGTTCTCATTTAATCTTCACATCACACTGTGAGGCATGAACAATTAGTATGCCCATTTTATAGACAAGGACAGGAGGCAGCTGGTGGCTCCCTGAAGGTCACACAGCTCAGAACTGGTGACACTTGGATGGGGAACAGCACAGTAATAAAGAGCTCAATATAAATCTTCAACACTAAATAATGTACCCACATGATCCTGGGGGAAAATCCTCTCCCCCTGTGGTGTCTGCTTGCTCTGTTGCTCTTGCAAAGGCAAAGGGGAAACCTTTAAGGTTCATTTCTAAGCAGTCTACAACAAGGGCCTTCAAAAGATTGTCCCCATTCTGCCCTTTGTTCCTAACCACACAGCAATCAATTTGTGAATGCCAAACACACCAGCAAGACGACGGCCCTGGTTGGAGCTGAGCCATTCAGTTACTTCCAGCAAAGGTGACAGAACTGAATCTCCATTCTTGGGCAAAAGGTTAACATGGTGTAAACATACCAAAAAGAAGTAGAGCCATGTTAGAACATCAAATGGGAGTCGCTTGTGGTCTGACTACCACAGCTTTATCACCAAAACCACAGATTCCTGACTCATTCTCCAGAGCTGCCAATCGAAAGCTTCTCCAATGTAGCACCTCACTAGTCTTTCACAAGTGTCCTAGGAAAGCTTTTACTTACAGGAAAGGTGGAGAACCCTTATGATAAAGGGCTCTGGTTCACAGGCTGTCATTTAAAACTGTCGTCGGTTGCTTCACCCTGTCTTCTGCTCTGCTTGCTCGTCCCATCCCGAGGGCTCCCCTAGAGCCCCTCAGAATCTCTCACCTGCAGGTACCCGAACAGCCTCCCAGGGGCTGGGACTGGCCCTGGGTGCTCCATCCTCCGCACTGCTCCAGAACACAGGCCTCATTAGGCCATTTCCCACTGGAAGCCCTTCTGTGGTACCTGTGCCTGAGGACAAAGTCCTCACTCCTTAGCACCATCTGACAAACTCTTTAGAGTCTCTTCAGCCTGCCCCACCACACCCCTCCCTGCCCGGCAGAACCATTTCTGGAGGGTGGCATGACATCTGCTGTCCTCTCTACCAGGATTTCTGTCTTTCCCTCCAGGCCTGGCACACAGTGATCTCTTTTTGAGGTCTCAGGTTAGCCTTGACCTTCATTCACTTCCTTCAGGAAAGGATCAGGTGCCCCTCCCTTGTGCACTGACTCAGCCGGGCTTTTACAAGCACTTACCACACTGTCCTGTAATGGTCTATTTGCTCTGGCACATTTCCCAGGAGGACTTGCTCTTCACTGCATCCGGGTAACTAAGACAGGGTTTAGCGCTTAGTAGGTGCTGTTGCCATGAGGCTCTGCTCCACTGACATTCAGCAATGTACCGGGAAGGGGTCTCCTTCTTTCCCTTCAGGCTGAGCTGACAAACTGATGCTCTTTACAGCGTATCAGAAGAGTTCCTTCTATGCCCACCTCTATCCTACAAGCGCAAATCTCCTAAACCTCGTGCTTCAGCCCAGGTAACCAACAAGACAAACAAGGCAGAGTGGAGAGACCTCTGTCCTCTCCTTGCTACAGCTCCAGAGCTCACATGGTGCCTGCCCTTCAGCAGAAGCAAGAGTATCAGTGAGTGTGGAATGCAAGATCGTGAAAGAAATTGCAGAGGTCACTGTGGAACAGTGCCAACAGGTTTAAGAAAGCACAAAGAAAAGGAGGAAGCAGGTTGCAGACTGACAAACTACGCAGGTAGTCACTATATTAACGCAGAGAAAACTAAATTCTGGAAATCACAAACTGCTCAGGCTGGTGTTGATCACCAGTAAAATGTTTTCCAAGTTCCTAAACGAGGCCAGGAGCCATCAGGCATTCACTGCCAGATGGAAAAGACATTTCCCAATCCTTTTCTGACACGGTTATGATTGCCACACACATCATGTGTATCTGGGTCCAGCAGACATTGGCTACAAATCCTCTGGATCTTGTTATGAAGACGGCTGACACACGTGCCTCGGATGGCTGTCCAGCTCAGCACCTGAGGACGCTACCACGTGCTCAGGAACCTCCAGAGGAGTCTCTAAGAATGTGTCAGCTCACTCTGCCCTCGCCTTGTCCCATTTCACATGCTTAAGTAATGACAAATGAAAACACAGAAGCTGGGTCTCTGCAGAGGGCGCAGATTACCGAAACCTTGAGGGGATATGAATTCAGCCAAGGAGAGCCAGGTAATAGCGCTCCTGACCACTGTGTGCTCCGAGCCTCTCTGTCAACTCCACACCTGCTCCCAAAGACACACAGGATAACGATGAGGAAACAGAGGCTCTGAGGGTGACCAACGTGGCCCAAGCCTCAGAGCTGGTCAGCAGTAGGGCTGAAGCGAGGCCTGACTCCTCACTGCCCTCTCTGCCTGGTGCCTCACAATAGCGAACTCACAAAGATCTAAGAACCGGAAACCAGGACCACAAGATTGAAGAAGGCACAGGGCCTGGCCCTATGCTCAAGGATCACATAGGGGAGGGGTGTGGAGAACACTGTTGTTCCCGTGCTGGGGATCTTCAAGCAGCCGCTGAGTGCCATGGCTGTAATGTGGACCGCTGACTTGCCTGGATGGAGGAACAGCTAGGAAATAAGGGAAGTCCGTGCCAGTGTTCCGGGGTGACCAGCATGGAGACAGGGAGGTGATGGAGGAGACCCACCCAAAGGTGGGTGGTCCTGTGAGGGAGGCGGAGCTTCAGATGGAGCCAAAGCAGGAGCAGGACTGTGCTTTTCACTGTCTTCCTGCTTTCCAGCTATACTAGGCAAGCAGCATTCTCTGCCATGTGTTCCCCACCATGGCTTTCTGCTTCGTCACAGGCCCACTGTGAGGAAAGAGATGACCATGGACCGAAGCCTGCAAGACCACAAGCCAACATAAGCCTCTGCTCTTTTGTGATGATGTTATCAGGTGTTTGGTGTCAGAGACTAGAAGCGCGTGAAGGGCGCAATGCAGAGAGAGGGGGTCTCTGGGGCCGAGCAGAAGACGCTCAGCTGGGATGAGACGAGGGGGTGAAGGGACGCCGATGGACAAGATGCCGCTTGGGCGGGGCCTGGAGCACGTGGTGCGAAGGAAGCGGTGGTAAAGGCACGCAAGCGAGCAGACCCATGCCGCAGGCAGCGCGACGCTGCACGCCTGGAGTCCACACCCTCACGGCGAGGAGGACGCTGGAGGAGCGGAAGCTTGAGTCTGGTCTGGGCACCTGAGCAACTTAGCCAGACCTTGCCTCAAACATGAAAGGGCAAAAGGGCTCGGGACACAGCTCAGTGCAGAGGACCTGGTTCAACCTTCAGCATAAAAAGGAAAGAGAAAAAAAACTGCAGCGGTAAGAAAATAAAATCCTCCAGAACAACCTGGTGGATGGAAAACACCGGACAGGTGAGGAATATATTCAGACCCTTGTTTAAAGGAGTACAGTGATCAGATGAGAAAAGAGAGAAAAGTGGCAGGCTGTGGTGACAGAGTTGAATGAAATATACCAAGGTGAGGATATAGAAAAAGGGGAAGCAGCCACAGGGAAGGAGACAAGGAGCGGGATGGGTTTTGCATGTGTGTAACATGAACTGAACAATGCTTCATGAGGAGTGCAGGACAGCAGCACCTGCAGCATAGACCAGAGGTGGGATGGCAATTCAGGTGACATCAGAGCACTCACAGGGGCCTTGGTGAAGGCCCACAGAGCCTAGGGGGCCAGCCACATGGTCCGGCAAAGTACCTGACTATGGGAATCCGACCTTGTAGGTTTACAAACTTCATTGCATTAGCTCAAAATCCTGTAAAATTCTAGGCAGGTGCACGAAAGGATTGAAAGTACAAAGCAAGTTAAACATTAATCAGCGCCTTTATCTTTGGCTACCCACTTGGCTGCAGTGCTACTCACAGAAGGAGAATGGAGATAGGTGTGTTTTCCACACAATGTAAGAAAGAAACACAGGACAAGAATGCTCTTAGTCGAATGAAAGGAAAAACAGCCTGTCATATTACCTGAGGAATTTGTAAAAAAAAAGCTGAATAAGGTGAATGGACTGAAATTCCCCAAGATCAGCGCTGATCTTCCCTGTGTTACCCTTAAGGCAATATTTGCAAGCGGCAATCACAAGAATATCTAACAAACCAGCTGGGTCAGTTCCGGCAATCTCTGGCATCAGCACAGAGTGTGAAAACAGAAGCGACTGACTGGGAGGCAGAAGGCCCCAGTCTGTCTGACGTGTGTTCTGTCAGCTGACAGACAAGGGGAGTCAGCACACTGGGGGACAGGCAGGGGCGCATGGGGGAGGCCTGGCCACACACACACACACCACGCAGGACTCTGGGCCAAAGGGCAGGCTCTAAGGAGAGCGCTCACAGAGGGCTTGGTGAAGGCCCACAGAGCCCAGCACCTGTCTGGAGCGGACCTGCTGAAGGCGGGCATGATGCTCTGCTTCCGGTGACAGGAGACAAGTCCAGCTGTCTACGTCACACGATTCTCCATTGACTGAAAATTAGTAAAATGCACAGTACTGAACGAAATGCTTTCACATGCTTCCCTCTACCCATTCTCCTTTCTCAAAAGCAGACCTCTGTCTCATGAGGTTCATGGCATCAAGAAAGCGAGGCACATGGAGAGCTGGATTATGCTCTGCACGCGCACTGTGCTCTGTGTTTTCACAGCTCCTTCACTGGAATCTTCCCCAGAATGTCAGCCCTCCCTCTGTGACATCTGCCGTGGAGCGCATGTTCCCAGGCCAACGGCCCTTTGGTCACTCAGCTACTTGGCCACACCCCTGACATAAGCTAACTTCCAAATTCATGGGTATGCGCTGTTCTCCAGCTTTTCCAACCCTTTCTCCCCACTCTGCAATGTTCTACGAAACAACAGCAGGGGCAGGAAATGCCAAGTAGAGCCTTACAAAGAAATGAAGGCCAACTTCCTTAGTTCTACTGCAAAGCCCTGGGCCGACAGTCAGCTGAACACAAACAGGCTTCGGAAAGGCTACTTTGAAAAAATCCCTTAGCAACTGCATGGCACTGACCAATTTCTGTACCCTAAATCATTCCAGCATGACAAAACTAACAAGGGCCAAAAGGAGCATGCCCACTGATGCTGGGCTACGAAACCAGCTGGGCAGAGCGAATCGCTGAAGCATCTTCTAGGTGCTGTCACATCCGTGCATCTAGAGCTCCTCCTGAGGACCTACTGCACCCTACTGTGTATGCTACTTAAGGAAAGCACAAAAACAAAGGGAGGGTGCCTTTCAGGCTTTAAAACATTGCCTGCATGCTCCCCATATTTTTACAAGCATACGCACAAAGGGGTAAAGCTACTTCTCAAGTTCAAGGAAATGATAAGATACAGATTGTACGACTGTGCTTCCCCAGGGAGGACGCGGAGACAGGGAGGGCGGAAGGCCCCGCCCGTGCACAGCTTCAGGGTGGTGACGCGGAAAGGCAAGGAGGAAGGTCCCTGGCATTTGGTAGCTCATGCGGATGTGGTGTGCACTCGCTGTAGGCTCTGCTTCACGTGTAGTAACACAAAAGAAAGAGGCTAGCAATAAACGTAAACTAAACGATAAGAAAATGTTTGAGAGAATTAGAGAGGAAAAGAAAGGACAAACTGAGAAGGAAAGAAGAGAAAAACAGGGCGCGCATCGTAAAGAAGTTAACATCCCTGTGAAGAATTGTCTAAAGACAATCATTAAGTCTAAGCACCTGTCTGGCAAGTGCAGGGACCCAGATTCAATCCCCAGTACTACAGGCCAGTAATGTCAGCACTGGGGAGGCTGAGACAGGAGGAGCACTAGGAGTCTGAGCTGTGTAGTGAGACCCTATACGTAACAAATAAAATAAAATAAAGTAAAATAAAAATAAATAAAATCTAAAAAGCTTAAAAAATAATAAAGACTATCATTAAAAATAATATAGTGACTGCAGTAAAGTAGTCTTTATAAAACCCTCAAGGAAGCCGGGCGTGGTGGCTCACGCCTGTAATCCCAGCACTCGGGAGGCTGAGTCAGGAGGATCCATGTGAGTTTGAGACCAGCCTGGGCTACAAAAGTGAGCTCAAGGACAGCCTCAACTGCATAGCGAGACCCTGTCTCAAAAAGACAAAAAAATAAAAAAGAAAAAAGAAAAAATAAAAAAAATAAAACCCTCAAGGGCCCGGGCACAGGGGTACATGTCTAAAATCCCAGCACTCTGGGAGGCTGAAGCAGGAGAATCAGAAGTTTGAGAGCCCAGTCCAGGTAGCTTAGTGGCTGAGACCCAGTGCTAGAGTACGAAGTGAAAAAGGGGTGGGAATGTACCTCTGTGAGAAGGTCCTGGGTTCAATCTTGACTGCTATAAACAAACAAGAAAAAATATCTTAGGGCATACATTGTGTTTCAGTTAATAACAATGGCATTTGAAGTTCAAATGTTCAAGTCTCTGCCCTTAAGGACCTAAAATCCGCTTTAGCCTTTGTAAGCATCAGATTTGCATTACGAGCCCTGTACGCTTCCCTGACGTCTCACTGTCTGGTGAGAGCCCTCCTCTGTGCTCTCAGGAAACCCTGTACTTCCCCCAGGAACATATCTCACACAAACAGGGACGCAAAGTTAACCGCCGCACCTCAGTGCTGGCCTTGTTAACAGGTGTTTGCTGAAACAACAACAACAAGCCCAAAAGAAGTAGCTCTGCTGGGTTTGGTGGTTGAAGCTGACCAGGAAGGGAAGGGTAAAATCGCTGCACAGAGAATTCCCCGCCAACTCAAGAGGGACTGACCCGGCTGTGAGTGGGCAAACCCTTCTCCGCCCGGTTTCTCTGAGTCTGCAGGATAAAGGAGCAATCTGCAGATCTGTAACTGTTGCACCGTCTGAGCTGGTGCTGCCCTTCCAAGCCCGTGGCACGGATCCTTCCCCTCTGTCCCTAACCCTGGGGAGGAAAGCATTGGATGTCAGGCAGTAATCCAGTATCAGGTTCAGGTGCAGCCTCCATCTTTCAAGAAGAGCCAGGCCCGCTCTTAGTCTGGGCAGAAATCAGATCTTCCTGGCTGGGGCTGGCAAGAGCTGCCTATCTCAGCCTCAGAGGCGAGAACAAGAAGCCAAAAAGACCCAAGGCCTAGGGCGTTGGAACATCCCTTCACCTGACGCTGCTGGGTGGAGAAGATTCGGCAGTAGAGCGGCTTGCTGAGACCTAGGGAGCTGGCCAGAGGCCAACAGGAGGACCTGACCCCGGTCTCCTAAG